>BGPR01000264.1:29985-105979 GCA_013235015.1 Araneus ventricosus | reverse complement strand
TGAATAATTATTCTTGCTATTTTTTCATTGTTTTGGTTCATGTTTCAGTCCAACTAATGTGATGTTAGTTGTGCTCACATGAGGCAGGTAAACAGGGCTGCACCAACTGCATTTTGGAATCAATTGTGCATTTTGCAAGAGGAATAAAAAATGAAACTAGGCCATCACGTAAGACAATATACAATTAAATGTCCTACTTGGAGCTATTCTCTAGAGCTAAAAGCAGAAATAAAACAATCTGGTTCATTCCACCGGTGCATCACTGGTATCAGAGTTCTCGATCAGGTGGCTGTCTATCATTTGACTGCAGCAGACGCGACCAAACAACTCTTACTCGCTTCCTTAGTGGGTATATCAGTTGTTTGACTTTCTCTGATAATTCTAAGTGTTTTGAGATCTGCCCAAAATGTACTGCAGAGAAGGCCACACCTGATCATATTCTTGCATGCCTGGGGCTTTCCAAACAGGATCTTGTTTCTAATCCTCTATTGACTTTGGATTTCTTTAGGGTGCACAGGCTCATGGACCTGATATAGCTCTGCTGATCTTTGAGGATCATCATCAACAACAACAATTAAATGTTATGCGACAAGGACAGTTAAGTTTGCCATGGGACTGAGACATTATATATCTTGACCAAATAACGGAGATTCATGTACACAATTAAGGCGTAAGGTTACTAAAATAGAGCTGCTTAATTTTTTTTTATCTCGATTTAAACTTAAATTACTTTCTTGAGGGAACCATTAATATCCGGTTATTCATAAAAGATTGAAATTAAACACATCCAATATTCGCGGCGAACAAGCTGGTCGCCAAAGGCGACTTGTCTATAATATATTAAGTTAGGTATATTCCATCTTCTTCTGATTGTTAAGAATATAAATATTTTTTCCAAATAAATCAATATTTTTTCCAATTTAATTTTGAGAAAATATATTTCACACTTCAATATTTATAAATTGACTGTTGCCTTATATTACTTCATATTTTATGTTTTCTTCACCAGCGAAGAAAAATTTGCTATAAAGTTACCGAAGAAGTAAAAAGTACGAATATCAGAAAAATTTTATTGCCAATACTGAAAAATGGTATTACGTGTCCTAAAATAGGTTATCGTTTGAATTTAACTCTTTTCCTGATCGCCTAAAGAAGCAAAAAAAAAAAAAAAAAAAAAGGCAAAAAAGTGTAAAAAATAAAAAAAAAAAAAAAACTTTAACAGGAACTGTAGCCAGGAATTCTTCTTACTTGGCAATCTGGACCCAGATAGGAATTCTTCTCTTCACGGTCATTAACTTAACGAAAAAAATTATACTAAAAATAGAAAAAAAAATCATTCTGCCAAAAAAAAAAAAGTCGGAAGCAGATATAAAACTTTCCGTAGCAGCTTCGTCTTTTCGTGAAAGAAAAAGGGGTGTCGGATTCGGAGGGGGAGGGAGAGAAGTGAAGGAGAGAGAAGGGGGGGCACCGGATTCCGACTCAAATTTCCAGCCGATGGTCTTCGTTTTCTAACTTTCGTTTTTCGTCCAAATCGATCATTAAGCGATGGGTCTTGTAAAAAGCAAAATGAGCTCAGGTACCCGAAACGCTGATGACACCACATTAGAAAAATTTTTATTTCTCTTTATAGAGATGTATATTATTATATTTTCGTATCAGCCTAAGGCAAGGGGAGAAATTATTTGGGGACTGGTTATAATTTTTTTCCTTCTCATGTGCTTAGCTTCCGTTACAGACACCATACCTTTCTTACTCATTCGCGATCTGTGACTGTGCCTTTTCTTCGTTTCTTAATGTCCTGTTTTCGGAAAATGCCTGTTGGAATGATCAGAAATAAAATGGATAATTGTTCTTTTCTTCTGCTCTGATGATTTTTCACTGCATTTTGAATGGAGTCAGAATATTTTATTCAATAAAGATTATTGGCACTTTCAATTTTTTTTACTCTCACTCTGATGACAAATAATATTCTCGTTATCAAATGAAGCTAGATCACGTTGCCTTTAACAAGGCGTGCTATGTATTTTTGAATTGAATGAATAACGATGGAAAAAGACACGTAGAAATTAAACAGAGATGCACTTAGAAAAGGGGTGTTTAGAAAAGAATTCATATTTTTATCAATCATGTGTAACTTGAAAGAAAAAATGAAATGCTATCTATTGAAAATACTATTTGTAATACATCACGAAATTGTTATGTCTTTATTATGCCTCATAATTTATTGCTATATTTTTCGTATTGCACTTTTCCTGCTTCTAATTTAACTTAAATGCTTATTTTAACCCTTTGGCTGCTTATCCAGCGATTTCCGCGGTTTGGAAGCAAGTCAATTTTCTGATGCATCGTGCAATTTTCGCAAGCTTATGAGATTACTTAATACTTTTAAAACGTTGAATCATATTATACTAATAAATTCTTGCATGTAAATAGCAATTCGCTTGGTCAACGGTATTTGAGCATGTTTTCAAACGTTGCATCTAAATATTCATTAAAAAAAATCGGCAATCAGAGAGTTAATATCATTTAATGGCGTTGCTCAGAAATGATATTATAATAACAATGAAATAATAGGTTCAAAAATAATAAAGAGGAAGATAAAGAAATAGAAAAGACAGACACAGATACATTAGTCATATCATTCAAAGCAAAGTAATGGACCAATTACGAACAAAAACCGTTAACATTTCTTATGAAATTCCACATGCCTTTTTATTTGCAAAGAGATGAAAGATACATTTCATAGTCAAAGCCGGATTTAAACATTTCTGCGTCCTAGGTGCAAGTGCTTAATTCTGCGCCCTCTCCCTTGGTGCACTCATCACAACTATAGAGATAGCCAATGTAAATGTGCCATCAGTTTATTTAATGTGCATAAATGTGCTTAAAAAACAGTGTTTTGCATGGTCTTTCCAAAATAATACTGAACTTTGGGAATGTTTTTTTATTTTATTTTATTTTACATTTCGCCAATGCCTAGGTTGGCCCCATGGGAAATTTGGTCCTGTTCATAGTCCACGCAAAGCAACCACTTAGGTGCATCAGCTGAACTACAAGTCAATCTTAATGAAATAAATGTATCTGAATTCAAGTATAATTTTAGAAAGTGGTTATATTTTAATATTATCAAATGACTGAATAGTGACATGCGTAAAACGTGTACTGAGAGTAATATTTACTAAGTGAATGAAATGTCAGTACAAGAAAGATGGTGATTAAGGGGACATACGACTTATTAAACCTCGAAACTTTTCGATTTTATGGAAAAAATATATATAATTTCCCTATCTTTTCTGAACAATTTAAAACAATTCGCGTTAAACAACTCCCATAATTATGAAAGTTATGAAGGAAAATGTATCAGCTCTTCAACGTAAACATTGAATATGGCCATATCTTTAAAGCTCTATATCTCAAAATGTGTTTTTTTATATTGAGCGTACGATATCACAAGAACTATTGAATATTTTTACATAAAATTTTTACCGAATATTAATTTTTCTATGTTCTACAAATTGAACAACATTTTTGTACATATTTCTCCAAAGAAGTTTTTTTTTGGGGGGGGGAGGAATAGAAAAATTGAAATTTTAACTATTTTTAACATTTTTATTTCAAATTGGTATATAAAATGGAAATTAAATTTAAATGTTAATAAATTGAGATTCAGTTTCTTAAACAGACTGTTTGGATTACTTAGATACCCAAAATATTGTGTGTAGATATATATTTTATCCGTAATCATGCGCGCAAGGTGACTATCTCATTCTTTCTACAAAAATTAAACCTATATTTATTACTCTCTCAAATAAATACATACCAATAAGAAGGTTTGGAAATGTGTGTACTATAAGAGAAAGAACAGATATTTTTAAAGGAAAAAAGTTAGTTTGTGAATTGCATTGTTTCAGAGATATAATGTATCGAATTTGACAGCTTTCCACCATTTTTTCAAGGTTTAAGAGTCGTATGTCCCCTTAGATTTCTGCGCATTTTTAAAGCTTTCTTTTTAATCTTATAACTCACCTAGTAAGACGCGCTGGCCTTGCGCATAAATAAACTCTTCAATCATGTCACGGATGTTCTTTAAATTATGATTACGTTATATATTTGATATAAACTGCATCATCATCTTTAATTCACATGAATAAATAGATTGCATCAATTATTGTCTGCTTCATTTCAAGGTGTTTGCTTACACTTCACCTAAAGAATGATGTTATATGCATACATTCTAATCTGAAAGATCGCTTTCTTAATCATACGAATAAATATGCAGGGCTTACTGGATTTATAGCAAAAGTTTTTTTGTCCTAGAATCAGTTTAGCGGTATCATTCAAGTTCATTCATTGAAAGGCAAAAACTTTGTGTATTTGGTCATTAACGCTTAATTAAGAAAGAGATAACATTTCGTAGCATTTTACTTGAAACTTCTTGTATTCCATCCATTTATTTTTAGTTACTTTTTAAAATATATGAAAACAGATTAAAGATCATAAGATTTCCCAGTCTTTTTATGAAAATGTTTCTGAAAAGTAATAAATATATCTTACAATTTTTTAATTGATGATTCCCGAAAGAATCAACATCCACCATTTCCCACAATCTCGAATGATATTACATTTATTAAAGTATTTGAAATCAAATGAAAATCAATGGAATTTATTTAGTTGAGAAAGATATTCATAGAAGTACATTTTTTAGAAAATGAAAGCATTTTCATGAAATCTCGGTTTCTGGAAAAGAACACTGACAAAAATATATTTTATGATTCTTTTAGTTTGTTCTGCTTTGTAAGCCGAGAAAGATTAGGCATGTTCAAAATTCACCTAGCATTTTTCTGCTAGTAGTGCAGGGACTTGAAAGTAAAAAAAGAGCCATGGATGGCACTCTACAAATTGCATGAAAAAATAACGAATACATTACATTATGGAGTAATAGAATGATCAAAAAAAGCTATGATACCTGTGTAGAAAAAATTAAGAAGGTTGCGAAAAGAGAGAAAGAGAAAAGAAAAAAAATTGTTTTTGAATTTTTGTATAAATGCAAATATTTGAGTATCTGAAAGAACCATTTTAAATTTAACTTTCTTTCTCAGTAACGTTACGCACAATAGCTATGGATGGACAGTTTATTTTGATCTTAAAAGTCTAATAATTTCTTTTTGATATATGAGATTTCAGGGCAACACAGTAGACTCCCAAGCTTTTGCTTTGCCGATTGAGAAGATTGAAAGTTATACTGGATCAAAGAATGACAGGCAACAAGGTTACAATCAAAGATTTTTGCTTATTTTCATAAATTTTATGATTGCACTAAAATATTAAATTAAACATTTTAAAAGTAATATGTGTGTGTTCCTATAAATCCTTTAAGAGTGTCTCATCAAGCAAACTATAAAATCCAGAGCTGCGATGAAAATTAAAGGGATATAAAACAATAAAGGCTCTTTAACAAATATCTTTTCGGATATTTTTTTACAACTTGGGAAAATGCAAATTCCTCCAACATTTTTCATTAAACTTCACAAACAACAACAACAAAATTAATTATTTGGCTTTCTCGGGGTTGGAGGGAATATAACTGCAGTTTTGATAATTTTTTATTAATCTGACAAATTCAGCCTATACAATACAGTTACTTTTTATTAAGATCAGCTCTATTAAATTTTCTTCAATTAGAAATGCAGCTTTTAATGTTAAGGGGATCTGTCCTCCAGTTGTAGCACAAGTGTCAATGGACTACACTCCTACTCAAATTTTTTAAAAGAAAAAACCTGAAAAAAAGTGCGCTTAGAAAGTCCTGTACATTTAAGAAACTTAAATCAGTTTGGAACTGGAAATATCGTCAACTAATAATTTGATTTTCATTGAATTCTTGCCGTATTTAAATGTCCGGCTTCAACTATTATCTTGCATGACGATACCGTGACCCGTCGAAATAGCCGAAGCCATAAGAACACCGAAAAAAATAGCCCCGACAAAATAATGTTTTTCAATGTTATTCAGAATTTGAATTTGAGTTATTTGGTCAGGGCTATTTTGTCTTGGGTTATTTTGTCCGGGCTATTTCGTCTTGAGCTATTTTGACACAGGCTATTTCGTCTTGAGCTAGTTTGTCGGGGCTATTTCGGAACGGTGTTCGGAATGGAACAGTTTTTAGTCGGGGCTCTTATGTGCTTAGGCTATTTTGGCGGGGTACCGAATATACAATTCAACCCTAGTTTGTCTGAATAACATTACACTAGGTGTCAGAAATCTTTCTGGATTAGTACAACTTGGGAGATGATTTTAATAAGAAATAACTATTTCTTATTTCTCCGACATACATCGAGCGTTTACTAATTTAGACCTCTTTAAATATCCAAATGGTGTTTTCCCAGTGTGCCTTTTTTTCACATAAGAAAATATACTTGAAATTCAACTACAATGATGTAAATAATTGATTTGAGGAAAGATTATCTGCTTTCAGCTTATAATTGTGCAATTCATTTTCTCCATGACTAGTTCAAAAATTAAATATATGGAAGTCTCACTTTGCCAGTTCTAAACGAAATATAAATTACTTTTGTCGTTGACTTCTGAATAATTTTTGTTTCAAATATGTCCCTTGCTGTTTCAAGGATGTATATCCCAGCGTTTTCTTCTGAGAAAACGCAATCCAGACGATCAGTTTATCAAGCAGCACCTTCCACAATGTTCCAATATTTTTTGTATACAACCTTTCTAGTAAAAGAACCGCATAAATTTATATTAATAATAGCATCTTCATATAAACCGATAAAATTCGCGATGCAATTACAGTCACCAACTGGGAATCTTTTTCCGATAACAGGTGACTGATTTCGCATTCTTAATTCTTTCCATGGTTCCAAACAAGGCTAGAATTCAGCTGCTTGTGAAGAGAACACCAATTTTCGATTGCTGAGTCTGATATTCCATGGAGTTTATCTCTAAATTTCGTCTCTAATAAAAACAAAATGGCTAACTTAATTTTCCTGATGGTTTAATTTAAAGCGCATATGCACCATGCATTTTAATTATCAATCACAAGAAAGCTATCATCTATTGTAATTTGCCAAAATACATTCATTCATTTACCAAATAAATTTATCCAAGTTATTTTTTGTTAGTTTTATAATACTTCCTGCCTATGCCTTAGATCCATCTTAAAACATCATCAAAACATATAAAAAGTAATCAAAATCTGTAGTTCTTCCATGGCTATCTGTACCGATTTTAAGAATAAAATCTACAATAACCTGAAACTTTTGAGTAAATAAAATAACATTTTTCTGAATATATGGCACATCTTTTGGCACATTTGGCTGAAGCTCAATTTTCAAATCTTCAATCGCCCACCACTGATATGATTATGATTTAACATTTTTTAAAAATCAGTTTTTTGTTTGACTGTGTCGGCAGCGGATATTACAAATAAATAAATTCTTAAAAAATAGGTGGCATTAAAAAGGATTGAATTTAAAGAAGATCAAAAAGTTAAATCAATTACAATTAGTTAAATTAATACATATATGCATCGAGATTTTTTAAGGCATGAACCACCCTATGCAGAATTGTTTATCTTTGAGCTGAATTATTATGGGTATTAATATTAAGGTTTTCAGATATTTATAATCTATACCTTTTAAGTTGATTGCAGTTGACTTGACCATTTACAACCTTCTCTCAGAAAAAAATTTGCGCAGCTGAAAAGAATAACATTTAAAAAAAATAAATATGGATTGAGTAATCATAATATTTGGAATTATTTTATAACAAAAAAGCAGTGCATCTAGATGATAGAAAGGAAGTAAATAAAATGTAATAATAACTACGTATTTATCTTTTTATAAAAAAGAAGACATTACCTAAATTTTACAATTTCCAGACAATGAAGAGTGAATTTAAAAGGAATGCAGAATCTACGAGCGGTATCTACTTTTATTACAAAATGTAAGATAAAAGATATCCTCAAAATTTAAAGAATATTCAGCGTAATTTTCAAAAATCTATAAACTCTGTTTCTACACTGTTTACACAATATTAGCATGTTTCCGTGTGAGAGAGAGAGAGATGAAGAAGCTTTAGTTTTCAAATTAAAAACTAACATTTTTAAATCAGAATTAATTTAAAAGCAAAGACTTCATTTAATTAAGAGAAATGTTAGTCGGGGGGAATAAGTCTATTGGCATTGAATTTTTTGTGCTGTGAATGTGGATGAAATTATTTCAGTGTATAAGGTGGAGAGGGAGTTTGATATGAAAAATAATTTTCTAGATGCAGTAAATAATGAAATTTGAATTAACCAAATTTTATCTATAGTTTTTTTCCTATATTTTTGTTTTATTATACTTCATTCCAACCTTTTTATATAGAAAATGGATATACGTTATAGCAAGGTCCCATACAGATGCTTCTTCTTATATTGATATGTTGCAGTTAAAGCGTGGAATCCGTTATTTCATAGAATAATTAGGTATTTTATGAATTATCTACTTGAATACCTAGCTATTCTATGAAATACCTGAATTATGCGCTTTAAAGGTAACATATATATCAGCAAATTATTATTTTGTACTACAAAGAAGATTTTAAAAATAATCTTGGAATTGAAGTTCTAAGTTAAGATATAGAAATGTTGCATTTCGATTGTTTTTAGAACTTCTTAAATATTTGCTGCTTTAATTATAGCCCATGACCGGCTAGTAAACAAATAAAAAACATTTGTCAACTAAATTCCACTGTGTGAAGAAAATAAAAATTGACTGAAATACTGATATATCAGTAATTACTAGAATTTCAGCTCTTTTGATAGATGAATAATTTTGCATACAATCTAAATTTAACGGATTAATTAAAAAATATCGTTTATTAGCTTAGCAATTTATTATTTACTTAACACTTTTCATGAACAATGAATCTTATTTATTCACCGTTTTAGGTAAACAGTTCTCTGAAGTATACGGTCAAATTAAAATCAGCAGGATATATTTTGTTACAGATATTTATAAGCTTTGCTCTAACCATACCTTGAAAAATACGTAGATTTTAGGTAACTGACGTTTCTTAGTGGTCATTACTAATAATAACTCATTAATAAATGGATAAGTCAATTTTTTTCAAATTTATGCATAATTTTCTGAGTCGTCATGGCTAATAATAACTCATTAATAAAAAGATGAGTCGGTTTTTTCAAATTCATGCATCATTTTCTTAGTAGTCATGACTAATAACTCATTAATAAAAGGATGAGTCGATTTTTTTCAAATTAATGTATCATTATTCTATAAGGAATTTTTAAACTTATTTTTCCGTTTTTAGATTCTTCTTTTGAATTTCTAATATTATACTGAAGAAGTATTTATTGCATTAAGAATAAAATTAAGGTATTATCCCATTTTAATAATACATTACCCAACAAAAATTATACTGAAATCAATAGTTGAATTTGAAAAATATTAAAAAATAATAATAATAGTTACGAAAATTATTAATTAATATGGGCCAGTAAAGAAAAGCATTTAATAATAAACTCTATAAAAACTTTCAATTTAAAACAATTAATTTTATTTACAATGTTTTCTAGAAATTTTTTTAGCAACTTTATTAGTACTTTCAAATGTCTGAAAATTTCTGGTAGGTTGACATAATTTCTTTATTTGATCCTATGAATCAGTTTGCAAAAGAGATCTTGGGAAAAAATCATAAATTTATGAATCTGAAATATTATTTGTAGGGCACTGTGTGATGTTAGATATTTTTCGGTTATCTAAAAAAATTGATTTATTTAAACTAGAAAAAATTGGTTTACAAATATTTTATTTGGGAAATTTTATTTGGGAAATTCTCTCAGTAAAAATAAGAAAAAGAGAGTATCATAATAAATTCCTAAAAGTTTTTGAAAAAATGCTAAAATTTCTTTTAAAATTATCGATGCATTTTTTTTTTTTTTTTTGGCAATAAAAGAATTCTTACTCGGTTGATTTCCAAGTGAGAAGAAACTGCTTGTATCCGAGGCAAATAATTCATTAGTTAAGTCATTGGTGCGCAAACTATTTTCATTTCCGTACCCTTCACTTGGTGTACATTTTTTTAGCGACCCTTCTGGGGGTCGTGACCATGTTTTTTGAAAAAAAAAAGCCCTATATTTTTTATTATCAAATAAATTTCTTTGGATTTAGCGATCAATAAAAATTTTCTCCTCATCAACCCTCCGTTTGCACAGTTTTTGAATTAAGCGATATGCTTTTCTTGGAAAGCACTGTTTTTTAGAAAGCAAACAGAAGAAAAATCTTGTATCAGACCATTATTGTAAATGCAACATGAAAAAAAAACTTATGTGTATTTTTTCCATTCTGAAAACAGATTAAATTAAAGTCTGATAAACTCTCAGAAAAACAATCCCTTTTTTCTCATAATTTAGAAATTGGATTCAACATCCTAAGTAGAATGTAAGATGTTGCTGAATTTCTAATACGCATTTATAGTTGATGAGTTTGAATTTTTCTAAAGTGTATCAGTTTAAAATGACCTTAGATTATACTGTTTCATTTGTCGATAAACTATCAGTAAATGAAACAGGTGCTGTCTGAATAACAAAATATAAAACCATCTGATTTTTGAAACAATTTTAGGAGTCGAAACTCATATGGTAAAAATTTAAGTTAAATAAAAAAATAATACGAGTGTTTACTCATATTTTACTAATTCTTCTCTTTTCCTCTATGCTATTATTTCATCCTTTAAGTGTTTTTTTTAAATCAAAAAGACTAATAAATAATGGATGTGAAGTTCCTTAGGGTTTTTTTTTATTTCTGAGAGTTTTATTGGATTTTAAAAAATATTTTCGAGCATTATAGTACCAATAATTTTTTTTCGAAAGCAGATTTACCTTGCTATATTTTATACGATATTTATTCCAAACCGTTTTTAATTAGAAATTCCTATTCCCCAAAGATAGTTGAATCATTTATTATGTGCAATGATTTTTTCCAGGAATTACATTCGAAGAGGTATCTTTCAATGAAGCAAGATTTTTTTTATCCATAAAATAGATTTCGAGTGTCTAAAAACATTTTCAAGATCAACTTTTTTTCAACATTTTTTAAATCTTAAGTAAAGTATAATTAAAAGTAAAATACAATTTAAAAAATAATAGCTTTTGAAATTCTCGCCCGTAATTTCTTCTTAAATGTGTTAAAAAAATAGAAAAACAAAAATTAATAAAATGCTTTCCATTTATTGAGTGAATATAAATTTTGGTTATAGAAATTATTTTCTCATATATTGAATTGAAAATGCTTTTTTAATCACTGTGTACTGAAATTCTTGCATAAATTTTCGGAAAACTTGATTCATCCGAGGGAAAAATATTTTAAAGTCATAATGAGTTTGAGAAATTTGATCGCTAGAAATAAGCAAAAATTTATGGGATTTTATTTCGAAAAAATATTTTTAGTAGAAAACATTTTACATTTCGTCTATTAATAGGTTTGAAGATGCTAATCGAAGTATCATTTTGGATTTTTTCCAAAAATTAACTCAAAATGATTCTTTGCATAAAATCATGCAGAAGGTTCACAAATATAAAGGTCTGGAGTACTGCTTGCTTTAATAAAATTTGAATTAAAAAGAATGCTGCTTGTGTGTGTGTTTTCGCGGTCATGAACAATTTTATATTTCGTGCTTCTGTTGTTTTCTTTAATTCGAAGGATATTTAATTTTAGTAATGGATATGATATTTAATTTATTGACAAAAAATTACTAGGATTTAATCAGCTGCAACAGCTTAATCCCCTTAATTTTGCCTTATGATATTTCTTTTTTTTTATTTCATCCGGCTTCGGCCAGGTCGGGGATAACTATGTACTTTATAATATTTTTTTATCATTAATCTCTATCTCTATGGCTATCTATACAAATAATAAAGGAGTGTACATCTATGTGTCGCTGGACCAGAACTAAGAAATTTGGCACAAATACACTTTAGAGGATAGAAACGTGCAACTTTGAGCTATTTTTTGAAATTTTAATTCGAATTTTAATTTATTCAGAATTTAGCGAAATTTCGAGGTTTTACCTTGATGACTTCGGAAAATATTTCAGCATGAAAATAATCTTTGCACCATATGAAAATTTTAAAAAAATCTTTTCTGTGATACCAATTTGGTTGCCGTACACTTTTTTCTCTAATTTTAATAAATTTTTAAATTATTTTTAGGTTTATTCTACAACAAATCTTTTTATTGCTGAAATGAAATTAAAATTATTTTCATTGTTACTACTTATATTTTATCCTGGGTTTCCTTCCTTATTTGTAGCCAAGATGTGCAGACTTGGGTTTTTTTCATATTCAGTACCTTGCGTTCAGCATGGATTTTTTTAAATTCAATTTTATTTTATATTCATGATAATTAAAGATGAGTTTTTTTCTTCAAAACAATGCAGAACATTTTTTATCCATTCCGTAAACAAAAATTCTTTTATATATTAAAAAAATTATGAAACATATCTGGCATTACACACACAAAAAAAAATTCAGATGCTGTATAATTTATTATCCTTACATGCTTTATGAGCATGTTTCGATTCAGCAGTCAAGTTATTGGATTGTAATAATAATAATTAGTAATTTGACCTGTCCTTACGGACTTCCAAATTTCCAGGCACTGGCAATTCCGAAGAAAGCCAGCAAATTTGATATTCGATTACAAATATTCGATACAAGGTACACTGCTTCATAAGATAAAGGCCGAAACAACCGATACACAATTTCAAATCACAGTTTCCAACTTTCCAATACACAATTTCAAACTTTCAACAAACAGTTTCTTGATTAATAACTAAATAACATTAAAATAAAATAATAATAATAAAGAAAATAAGAGAAAAAGGAAGAATACAGGAGGCCACAAATTAACACGGTGAAATGCAACAGATCAAGAAAACAAACAACACACCCGCAGCTGCACACAGGGACGAGTATTTACAATAAAAAAATATAGGGAAGGTTAAAATATAGGGAAAAAGCATATAATAGCAAAATAAAAATCATTATATATCATAAACAGCTGTAGTCATTTAAGACAAATATAACAAAAGGAGTTTGCAAAATTGGCCTATTAATTTAACATATTAACAATCTATCAAATCTTTACAAAGGGAGAGTGATAAAATTAGTTCTTTAATGAAATACAGTGGCCAATAAAAGCAGCTGCGAATTGAGAAAATATTTGAAATTATATGTGAAAATTAGCAATAGAGTTTATATGTTGAATTCAAAAACACTTTAAAATATAAAAAAAATTTTAAAATATGAGGGATTCCCAGATGAAGAGTTTTTAAAAGTCATAATCACCTTCTATCTTATTCTTTTCCATTTAACTTACATTTTCCATCTCTAGAGCTAGAATATTCTTAACAATCAATTTCGTACCTCCTCTTGATTGCATATCCTGCAAAAGTGTCTCTGATGTCTTGGCATGCATCACATTTAAGGATAGTGTGTTCAATAGTTCTTTCACCTTTTCCGGATAAGCACCAGGGACTCTTACCGAATGATCTGTTTTCATAGATTTTTAAATGCCCCGTGGCCTGTGATTTCGATTTAAGTAAAAATCACCTAACACTCTTTTCTCATCAACCTTTCCGAATAAACTTTTAACTTGTTGAAGTTTAAGCATTTCCAGTTTAAAATTAAAACTCAAATTTTAGTAGATCTGAGAGATAGAGAGAATTGACAGGTTCACAGAACAATGAACAGAACAGGTGCAAGACTTCTAAAGCAGTACAAGTTACATGTCTTTCAATATTTAAAATTCAAAAATAGTTTGCGAAATCTACCACCAAGACCAAGATACGCACGAATGATTTTACTGAAATTTTTCACACGCAGTAACTCTGGCGAATCAGCTGGTCACCAGAAGCGGCTATTTATTAATATTTAAAGGAAAGTCAAGTGTTTTCAAAATATCCATGTCAGCATTTTTTTATGAAATAAGAGGCTGAACTTCTTATAATGATTCTTCCTTTCTCAGAAAATAAGCAAAATTAGCTTCATAGATAATAAAACAAAAAAATTCTAAAATGGTCTTTAATGGAGATTGAAATTTTCTTCTTAATGAATAAAGGTATTTCAATAAGAATTTAAAGAAAAAATCATTGCAAGCTTTTGCAAACTTTGGCATCTATTGCAGACAAAAGCAAGAAAAAAATATATGAGCTGTTTGTTCAAAAGATATTGTGGAACGTTTATGAGCTATTTTTAATACTTAAAATTTTTCAAGTATAACACACAAATGTTTATAGACCGATTAGACAAGAGATGACAAAATACGGCGAATAAAAAATATGCTACGAATAAATTGAAGTGAATTTATAGATTAAATAAAAAGTATTGAATAAGAAGCCCCTTTTTGTGCATTTCTTGTACTATGATGTTGTGCAACACATGTTTTTATTGTCTTATGTTTGTGTAAAAATAATACATTAAGTCTGATTTCAAAGCTAAAACTGAATTTTTGAATTTTGCTTAAAGATGTTATGTTAAGCAATTTTTTTCAAGAGCACATTTTGATAGGAAAATAAAACTTGGTAATATAATATTAATTAATAGAAAATTTGAAAATAATTTAGCATGCTCTTTAGATAAATTTTGATATCTCAACCAGTATAGTTTCTTAATTAATTTTTACTAATATTGAAATGTCTGACAAGAGCATCTGTTAAAAAAGTTTACTTGAGCTCAGATAGGTCGACTCTCTAGTATAAGAAATCCTGCTCTAAAACTTCTTTTTGGAATCCATTGCGCAGTTTGCAAGAGAGAGAAAAAATGTGACGTCACAGCACACGTAATTGACCGAAAGGCGTAATTGACCTGCTTAGCAACATTTGTCATGTCACATCACGTGAATTGATTCCATTTAAAAGCTCATTTTTTGTGTATTGATAACAAGATTAGATGATATTTACACTGTAGCCATTCTAGGTAAAGTGCTAATTGTGAAAATATTTGCTGGTTAAATGCCACAAGAATCTGAAGGCTACTGGTTGCAATCATTGATAATTAAATTGAACTAAAATTATCCATTAAAATGTGGCTTCGCATTTAAGTACACTATTTGTGATCTTTTCTGTTAAAATAAAGTTTAAAGTTTTGATACAAAGGTTGATTAATTATTGCTGGATGAATGCGACAAGAATCTGAATATTACTGATTGCAATTATCGGTAATTAAATTTAAGTAAAAATTATGCATTAAAAATGTGGCTTCACATTTAAGTACAATATTTGTCATCTTTCTGCTGAAATAAAGTTTAAAGTTTTGCTACAACAGTTGATTAATTATTGCTGGATGAATGCAACAAGAATCTGAATGCCACTGATTGCAATTATTGGTAATTAAATTCAACTAAAAATTAACCATGAAACATGTGATTTCACATTTAAGTACAATATTTGTGATCTTTCTGCTCAAATAAAGTTTAAAAGTTTTGCTACAACAGTTGATTAATCCTTGTTTGAATAATATTTAATAGTTAAAAAAAGATTTGTTATTATTCGCATTTTAATTGATAGTGATATTATTTCTGTTTGATAAAACCGAAAAGATATTTCAGTTTTATCAAATAGAAATAATAAAATAATAAATAATAAAATTACATATGAAAATATTGGCGAATATTTGTCTTATAAATATTCGCAAATATATTTATATGTAATTTTATTCTAAATTCATGTTTGAATGGCTTAATAAGTAAGATTTTTTTTGACGACAATGCAATTCCATCGCTAAGTTTGTTAACTACAAGCAAATACTTTTTCAATTAATTAAAGTGCATCGGATTAAATTAACTTCGTAATCGTAAAAACAAAGTGCACTCAAATGAGTTGCAGCATTCACCCGAAAAGCATTCATCAGAATTCATCCAAATGCTCCTTTGTTGTGTGTAATTAATATCTCGGAATCATAAAGCTCAAAACTAATAAAATTGCTATGAAAAACTGCAGCTTCCGAAAACATCTGGATTATGTAGCAATATATTTTTGGAAATAAATCACGAAAGAAAAAATATTGCTTTTATCTTTAATTAAAAGACAAACTCCCGACCTTTTTTTTTCTCTTTAAAAGCACAACGCGATTTAATTTACTAAATGGTTATTTTCCATACGAAGCCTGCAGACTCCTCGGAGGATTCTTCTTAAAAATGGGGTTCAAGCTATTTGGAAATTTTTAGAGAAATTCATTTTTCATGTTTGAGGCCGCCTATCGCATTAGGGATTAAATGAAGTAATGTGATATCTGAAATTGACGCTAAAAGTTAGGAGAAATGCTATGAAAAATTAAACTCAATTATCATATTAGGAATATATATTTCTCAATCTTTATTTACTTTCAATTATTATCACACTTTTTCTGAATCTGTTATGCTAAGTCGAGGGTTTTAATTGTAAATGGAAGTGACGTGAATGAAAAAATTGTTTTCTTAATTTTTATAAACGCAATTTCAAAAGAAGGTCTGTCTGTTTTAATAACAGCTTAAGTTAAATTTAATTAGGTTTGTTTCGTAAATATTTTTGATTAACTTGATGCCCTCTATTCAAATATAAATATAAAAGAAAGAGTTTTTGAAATTTATAATTTGATTATTGTTGAAACTTCAAAAATGATGTCGTTTCTCTCATATAAAAATGATGAATTATTATCTGCAAAGAAGTTTTGATAGATGAATTATTAAATAACGTTTGAATTTTTAGAAAAAAAAGAACGAATACCAGTTGCATACTGAGAATAAATCAAATAAAATTCTAAAGAAAATAGAAAAGCATTGAGATATTTATTAAAGCATTATCATAGACTTATGAGCGAAAAAACGAAAACAAAATAAGAAAAGATATTTGGAAAAACTTTAAAAAGAAAATTGTTTTTTCTTAAATTAGCACATGAAAAACTACGACTTGTAAAAGAATAACGCATTTCCCATCAATTTTATGCATCGCATTAAATTAAATGAGTAAAATATATATTGAGTTTTATATGCAAAGGAAAAATTAAATTTAAAAGTTAAAGAATTCAATAATTATTCAACCTTTAGTCCATTATAAATGTATAAAATTCACCTCTAAAATAGTTTTTAGATCGATGCATTCTGGAGATCTTCTGATTTAATTTGGTCACGGATTGAATCATACAAAGTATTTTCTTTATTTATAGATAAATAAATAAGTAAATTATTATTTCTTTTAAGAATTTTTTATATTTATTATATCATTCAGAAAAATTCATCCATAGTATTCTGATAACAATGTTTTTTTATTATTTGTAATTAATATATTTTCATAATCAAACATGGATTGTCTTTCAAAATTTCTTCATTATTGTAAGTTAAATGAATAGGAGAATTAATTTGTTACCATTTCAAGCTTACAGCTATATATAATTTTTTTTTCATTCTTTTGAATCAAGCTTACAGCTATATATAAAAAAAAGTTCATTGTTTGAATAAATAATCTCCATGTAATGATGAAAGATATCCACAGATTCATATAAATGTACTTATGTTTTTCAAATATATGATTCTAAATGGTAATTATTTTATGAAACAAAAAAGAATATATAAAAACATTGAGTCAACATTATTTAAGAACGATCGAGATGTAATGGAGTCTATAAGTCTATTACATTGTTTCTATTATGGAGTCTATTATATATAAAATATAATCACTAAACAATTTTTAAGCTTTATAAGAAATTTACCTTTAAAAATTTGTCCCATTTCTTCATTACTTTCACCTTATTACTTCTCACAGTTTAATTTATTTTAATTTAAAGCTGCACATGAGTTCGATTATAGACAGATCTCGTAATTTTTACCATTCATGGATATGCAGAGGGCGCCTTCGCAGTTTTTTTTCACTCGTACTAACATGCGGATTTAAGAGACTTCACAGATATAACACAAACTCACGAAATAGCAAACTGAAAAAACATGTAATTAAATTTTCGTAATCTGAAATTTACAGTTTTTTGCCTGATGTAGCTCTTAAAGAGCTATTTATAAAGATATCTTTAATTTTATACCAGAGTTTGAAAATATGGTTACCTACTCAAAATGGGATTTCGTAATGTAATACTGTTACGAAAACTGTTTTTTAATATGACTGAGTAAGCTGCTTTTCTTGGAAAAATTCATTAAAACAGATCAATAATTTTAAATAATTTTTCTTTTTCATCGTTAAATAATGCCTTGTTTGCATGTTTTTATTTAGTTATTTTTCTAAACTAAAAAGGGTGTACGCAAGGTCGTGAAAAATGTTTTATCCAGAAATGGAGGCCAAAATTTTTTTACATCAGAAAAGAATCGCTAGTAGTGGAATTTTTTTGTCAAAAAATTAAAAAGAATTTAAGTCTTAATTTGGAGCCAGGAAAAATTTTTTCTACCAGAAAAGAATCGTTAGTGGTAAAAGTTTAAGCAACTCAGTTTTGGCCATACCTCTAAGTGTTAATATTACTATATACACGTGTTATTATCATGAAAAACAATAATATATTTGATTATACCAGCAAAGCATGTCTTTATTTTTATAACGATAAATTTATGGCAGAATTATTTGCAAATAAAAGGATGTCTCTGGAAAAGACAATTTTCAATGAAAAATGAGATTTTTTCGCTTTAACAAAGGACAAACGACAGCAAATAGAATCAGCTTCGAAATCATTCGAAGACCCCAGCATTTTCAAAGCATTTCATTTTTTTCTTCTTCTTTTAACTCTCATAAAAGGAGAGCTGGAATATATTTCATGGGATAGGAAATGTGTTTAAAATCACTGTCAGGCGACGACACATGCTTTGATTGCAGCAGCAAACAAAAACTTTTTTTTATTCCACCTAACAAACAAGTAGACAGCTTGACGACCGGGAAGGCTATCAATTCGATTATATGAGACATTTGCAATGCGAGGCAAGCCTTCGAGAGGGAGGTTTTATGCGTTTATTTATGAAATTTAGAAATCGCCCTCAAAAAATATACGTGTTTGGTTTCTTCTCCGCGCTCGAATTTTGCCTGCGAAATAAATGAAATAAGTTTGAAAAATTCAGTTGCTGGAAGAAATATGGCCCGAGAAATCAGAGCCAAAATGTGCATCGCATAGCAGCCAAAAGAAAAATACGAAATGAAAAATGTCGAAAAGAAAATATTAAACTAAAATATAAAAAATAACAAAACAA
This sequence comes from Araneus ventricosus, assembly GCA_013235015.1. Lineage (NCBI taxonomy): Eukaryota > Metazoa > Arthropoda > Arachnida > Araneae > Araneidae > Araneus > Araneus ventricosus. The sequence goes on along the minus strand of BGPR01000264.1, from coordinate 86,750 downwards.
ACATAAGGAATTATTCCAAAAGAAAAATATTATTAAAAATCATCGTCTCAAGTTCTTTTGAAAATATATTTTTCACTGAACCTCTCCCTCTCTCTGAGAGGGGGCAAAACTGATGGTCCCCAGCAGAAACGGCAAAGGAGCATTTTGACATATCCCAGCTAGCTGTAAGATTGATATGTATTTGGACGGCATGGCGCCCTTTTTTTTCTTTTGCCATTTTATTCCTTAGTTTAATATTTCAAGAAACGGTGCTACAATCAGGGACGTAGCCGGGGTTTTCTAGGGAGGGGAGGGTTAATAACCCCCAATATATTCCTCAGAGACCATGCCTTGCCTCTTTTCACTCTAATTTGTTATCCTGGCATGGCGTGACGTCATTGAGGTAGGCAGTGGCTTCGGCCAATGACAGCCCCGAACCATCCATAAGAATGTGGCGGTTGGGCGGGGCTAAGAAACTATATCGATTACTTCTTCCTTTCTGTTCAATTTCATTTCTCGAAGAGGGCCTGTGCTCCTTTTTTTCCTGTTTTCTTTAACTCTTTTCTTTTCTCCTTTTTTTTCCCGGAGATGGTCCTGCACTGATGGATGTTCCATCTCGACTCGAAGCGGAGGAAAAAGAACAAAAAAAAAATTTTTTTTGTTTTGTTTAAGGTTTTGTTTTCTTTCCATTCTGTGTTTACTTATTATTTATTTTGTTTTTGGTCGCTGTTTTGTTTTGTCTCGGTTCATTTGCAACTCCGCCAGAGTCGCTCTCGGAACCAGAGAGATACCGATTTCACGCTCGAAGTCCAAGTCGGAATTTTAATAGCAAACCTTCCAGAAGACGATCAATGTCAGGCGAAGCAATCAGCAGAGAGTCACATCAAAATCATCCGTTTCTTCTCTATCTACCCTTTACCTCCCCCTCCTCACACAATCCCTATCTACTTCTCACCTCCCACCTCCTCAGTCAGAATTTCTAATTTAGGATAGGGAGGTGGAATGAAGTCCAAGGGTACAGATTTTGCTCTCAGACAGAAATGAATTAGTGAGTTTTCTTTACTTCCTTAGTTGAAGACCAAAGAAACCGACGATGAGTGCTTTTAACGCTCTTCCATCGAGGGTCTGGAGGGGAAGAGGAGGATCTGTACCTCCCCATCCATTTACTTGCTCGTGACCCTAATTCAATAGGGGTTTAATACGAGTTTCGTTTCACGTAATTTGAGAGGCGCAAATGAACAATGTAATTTTCTCCTCCTTTTACATGATTTCTGGTGAGAGTAGATTAGCGGGGTAAACAATAAACAAAGGTTATTTGAGGAGGATGATCTCACGGTCGGATTGCTTTGGAGATGGAGGTTTATGTTTATTTATTATCGATAAAGACGTGTACCTTTATTTGGATGATGCATTTAAAAACAATTTTGAAAGAATTTTAAAAGTTCGAGCCATAAGCAACGGTTATTTTGAAAATTTGATTGTACCGTCGTTATCTCTGTTGATTATTTTATTAACTAATGGCGGCGTATTTTTGTTTAAAAAGTTCTCAAAATAAATTTCGACATTAGTTTGAAACCGCCAACGTTTAATATACCCCCCAAAAATTAAAACCATTCTTTTTTTGCATATTTTTTCAAGATCGTAATTTTATTAAAGCATCTTTCCTCCAGCAGAAGGAAATATTATTTAGAAGACAACTAATACACCTATATATTAAATTAAGAATTTAGGATTCTTACTTACGATTCGATTACTTATCTATTTTATTATTCCAAAAATGTCACTACATTCTGGACATTTCTGATTTCCTGAAGTTTTTAAAATTTCATTTCAAGTTTCAGTTTAGTTCAAATTGATCATTAGTTTGTACTTCTATATAAAATATTTTGAAAGCACTGCGAAAACTCAATATTTTACAAAGTTTCCATGAATAGATCTTTATTTACAAAATTTTCTGTTGTTTTATCTAAATTAATGAAGAAAAAATTAGGTTAGTGTTTAACTATCTGGTTTAATAACTCATATTTTGAATGAAATGCTACAAATTTCAGTTAAAATAATTCATCTTGATTATAAACTTAGAGAAAAAATTCATGTAATGTTTCATCCAAACGGGATATTTTCATAATGCTTGTACTTATTTTTAGCCAAAATTATTTAAAATCTTATAATTTTTAGATTTATATTTTGAATTCAATTTTTGTGTTGTACCTCAGTAAAAGTTTTCTTCTGTGATGCATGATTTTTGCCACTTTACAAAATTAGAGATGTTCACCAACAGACAATTTAATATTTTGTTGTTTTATTAACTAGGCATAACCATTCACTTTTCAATAAACTCAACAAAATTCAACAGTGAAATAAATTTAGCTTCATGTATGTAATACTTAACTTAAAAATTTGGAAAAATATTTTGTTTTATTCTCTGATAAGGTTCGTGTGATCTGAATAAAGGTGGAAAAGTTTCTGCTTCTTGAAAAATAAAAAGTTTCTTCATAAAGAATTGAGGTAGGTTTATTGGGGTAAGAATTGGAGAAATTTTTATGATCCCCACTACACAATCCTTTCCTTGTTCAACAATAATCGAATGTCGTTCGTCATTTACTAGATGCTAGATCAAGTGTTTTAATAGAGGTAAAAAATAAGTTAAAAACCGGAAGACTTAGATTTGTCTGTACTGATAGTCTGGAAATGACATAGGGATTAAGAAACAATTTTGAAATGCCTTAACATCTTGATTACAAATGGTGCTTCCTCTAAGCCCAAATTCTTACAGTCAGTTTTATATTTCACCTATTAACTATTTCCTTGACCAAATATGTTTTTCTACTAATCATTAAGTCACCACACAAAAATTTAAACACCAATTGCGTCTATAAAATGTTGTATATGTCGCACAAGATCTTCTAAATGTCACAGCCACTTTTGCAACCATTAATGTATGTGCTTACCTTAAAATCGCCGTTTTCATGAAAATTTTCGATTTTTTTTTTATTATTTTCTATTAAAGCCCATACATTTAGGATTCCAAAAATTATTTACTTTAGTGTCTTCGATAGTTAGAAGCAATGTTATTACCCAAATTATGAACCAGAAGTGAAATTTTCGAAACCGAAACTAAGCCATAGAATTGTAAACAACGCATCTGATTAGCTATTTCTTTACTCTTAAACAATGTGAATGTAGAATTTACTTTTTAAATATAGAACGAAGTTTTATTTATTTATTTATTAATATTTTAGACGTATCTGGAAACTGTTTCTCTACTTAAGGGATATTTTACCTAAAGAAAATTTCGCTCACTCCAAACATTGTTATTAGGTACTAAGATTGCAGTTTTATTATTCAATTCTGGAGATATAGGGCTGATACCTGTTTTTAAAAATATTAATGTAAAACTTGAACCAGAAATTATTTAAAAAAAACTACATAGAAATTGATATTGAGAGAATTAAGAAATCGAAGCGACGAGCAGAACCATTAACAATATTATCAAGAAAAAAGTTAAAAGCTAAAAGAAAATCAAAATTAAGTAAAAAATTAGTCAAAGAAGGTTTGAATTACAATTACTGTGAATTTTAAGTTGTTAAAATATGTCTATAATTTTTTGTGGGACTTTAAAATCTTTATTTGCGTTATTGTTATTTTCATTTTTTTGTATTGTGATAGATCACGTTTCTTAAAAAATGTTTAATATATTCAAATGAAATTATACCACCATGTTCTATACATTTGTAGGTATGTTGTGAACCTCAAATATAACTTTAAAATGTATAATCATTTATTTTAGAGCTGTTTTGAAGAAAGACAGTTTTTTAGAACTTCGAAAAATTGATAGTTTTTTTCTTTAAAAACCTGTTGCTAATACAAACTCTGGTATATCTCAGTAACTTTAAGTGGTACTCTAAATATTCTGTTACACGACACAGGTAAATGTATAAAAAATATATTATTGAAACAAAAAGTGAAATACATGTGTTAGAATTTGTTACAGGAAGTTTGGCGTAAACGTCAATTTTTACTAAATTTTGATCAAAAATGGCCAAAATTTCGAAATTAAAAAAATATATATTCATTAAAATAGCATTCGAATTAACAGTTTTTTACACCATTATAACTAGAAACACAAGTTTTTAATAAAAATTTCCTTTTTTTTTCAAAAAAAAAATGCTCTGAAGGTAGGCACATACCTTAAATTCATTTCTTTTTTAAATGCAGTAGTGTTAGATGGCTTAAATGACTGATTAAGTCTGGCTTCCGTTTTTTAAATGTTCAATGTATTTAACCACTTAACTGTTTCATTTTCTTTCCTGTTTAGTTCGATAACACTTTCTGTTTTGGGACTATGCTGTTGTTTTGATTCAACTACGAGTCTTTATAACACTCGAGGTGTTTATGGGTTCCTCGTAATTTCTATGCAATGTTTAGGAATGACTTATTTTAATTTATGACTTAATTGCATTAATTGAATGCACACAATTTTAAGTCTAAGTTTAATTCATTGCCGATTAAAATGAAAACATACAATTAACATAAAATGTCTGAAGACCGTTCTTGTGCTTGTTACAGTTCCAGTAATATGCCTTTAAAATCCATGTTATTAATTATGACGCTTCTAAATGTCACAGACATTTTAGCAACCATTTATTCCAACTATTCCTTATTTTAGTTTATGAAATTAAATATGTGATAATTCAATGCACATACGGCGCAAGGCAAAAGAGCTTATTAGTTAATAAGAACATCCGTTACTGAAATATAGTACAATACAATTTTAGGTGAGTAAGTTTAATTCACTACCAATTAAAATGAAAACATGCAATTAACATAAAATAAATAAAGACCGGCTTTGTGCTTGTTCCAATTCCAGTAACATACCTTTAAAATACATGTTATTAATTATGACGAAAAGAAGTCAATAAATATCAGCCGATAATGAAACTATGTTGTCTTCAACAACTAAAATATATTTATTTCACTTTTTCTACATTAGAAGCGATCCTTTTCATTTGAAAATAGACAGTTTTTCTCCGTAATTTCAGCCAAATTTCCTTGAAAATGCAATTTTTTAAAATAAATAAAAAAAATCTTCAGTTATTATCGCTTTTTTATATTTAAATAATTCAACTTGCTGAAAAAATACCTTTGTGAAAAACTTTTCAATTAGTTTGACTTTTTTATAATTGCAGAAATTTTGATTTTTTAAAGTCATGCACCATCTAACACACAGATGAGTAGTTTGCTACTATAAATTCAATTTTATTTTTAGTTCTTTATGAATAAAACTTTATATCAAAGAATCGGTACGATCCGTATTGCATCAGTGAAATCGGTACATTTGGTTCAACATTGTTTTGTTTGGCTGATTAACTTATTTATATGATAAAATGTGACCTTCTGCAACGAAATCTCTTTCTTCCTTTTTCTGTGAAATCAGAAATATTTCAGAAAAAACTAATAGATATAGAAAATCTAAAAATTTACACTGTTTATATTATTAATCATATTTTAATTATTATTTAATTTTTATTTCCGTTGTATATTACTGCTATATTTCTTTATGAATTGTCTTCAGTCATGTATGCATCGTTTAAAACGTGAGCTATGTGATTAATTAATAGTGACAACTAATTAAGAAATAGTTCATCTTTAAGTTTCATCTTTGTGAAAAGCTTGCTGAAATTTTATTTTACAAGTTTATATTAGGCATTTAGCATATTCTTCTCTAACATCTACATATAACATCTGCTGTCACATTCTAATAGTGTAGAATTACTAAAATTGCATTTTTTAAAATTAAATTCAACTCAACCAAACTGAAATGCTTAATTTTCACCTTAAAACACAAAGATTTATATGTAGTATGCTTCCTGTGAATTATCTGAAGTTCACCTTCTAAATGAACTTTATTTTGAAATCGTTTCTAGTTAAATCCAAAATAAATAATACTTAATTCATTTCGCACTTCTACAATTTTCTTTATAGCTGAAGAAGTTCTTGCATAACATATATTAATTCAAATGCCTTACATTCTACGCAAAATATCTATTGTTTCAATTTAATCTGGAAATGTAAATGCGTAAAGGTATTTTTTTAAAATATTTACACACTGACTAGGTCACTTTTTTTTAGATACTGAGCTTTATATTATTGCTATTTTAATCATATCAAAATCTTTTTTCCTGTGAAACAGAAGCCCTTAGCCTTTTTTTATTGATATGTAAAGATTTATTGAATTAGTACCATTAAAATCATTTGCTGTTCTGTTAGAACAAAAAACTGTGCTTTTTTTATTATTTAGCTATTATACGAAGACAGATCCATACAATCAAATTTAAAGTTTTAGTATTGAATTGGCAGAGAACTTTCTTTTTTTAACTTCAGTCAGAGAACTGCGATATTTTTTATCGTGATTGTGATGACCGTGTTGAAGATGAGTCTCCATTTTATATGTTTTTCTGATTATCTCCGAATTTAATTTTGTTTCATTGTAACTTTAAAGATCCAGCTACCATTTTCTTTAATTCCTTCAAAGATATCTTCAATCCGAAATGGAATATAAAAATATTCAAACTAAAAAGATGCTGAAGTGAAATGCAATTATGTGTGTAGGTGTAAGGTTTCAAAGCAGATGAAGTGCAAGAATTTATAAATTAAGACATCTTAAGAGGAAAACTATCAGTTGAATTCTTGCTGGTATTTAACTTTCAGGATCATTAAATGTAAAATAAACTGTTCAAAAATAACAGAAGTCTGGTATAAAAGTTAAATCATGCTAAAAAGTGAAAAAAATTATAAGATTCACAGAAGAAGATTTTATTGATTAAGAAGACCATAGCTTGACTTTTCAAGTTTCATACAGGAGTGGTGTTTGCATTTTATAATTCACCGATTTCTTAATATCTTACTACTAAAAAAAATGTTCATTTTAAGAATGATTGATATTCGAGATTAAAAATAAGGGTATAAAAATTTATTTGTTAGAAAAGTTAAATTCCCTAGTATTTTTAATTATAAATGGCCTAATACAAAAAGTGTTTTTAAAAATATTTCTTGTTATAAATATATTCAAAATACATTTTTATTTAAAAAGAACAGCAAATCTTGATGATTATTGAGATTTTATTTGATTTTTTTTAGATTGAAAACGAACATTTTTCAAGAATCCGAGTGAAATTACGATGTTTCAATGAATATAAAATACCAAAGTGTTCCTTCTTTGCTAATTTGAAACAATGAGTTTTTTTTTAGATTGGAGAAGTGCAAAGGGCAAAATTGACTAGACTTGTTTACAAGAAACTGAAATTGTTTGTAATTGGAAAGTGTTTTTGCTCAAAAAGATAATATTGACGAACTTTTTAAAATTCGAAACGAAACGAGAAATTTGAATTTATCCATCTTTATTGGAACAGCTTAACACGGATTACAAACTCTCATTCTACTAGACTAATTATGCCACGGTATTTACGCTTTCCTGTTCTGAAATTTTAGGTAAAATGTATAGTATCTGAAAAACTGTTTTAACAAATTCAAAATATTGGATTACATTATTTTTAACTGTATTGGAAAATATGTTCTAATCCGTAATTTATATTTTACTGTCTCTTGCGTCATAATATTTTAAAAATTTATAATAATAAATATTTTATCTGAAACATTCATATTTGTTATTTTAATTCAGAACTCTCATAAATGGATTCGGGAGATAATTTTATAATTTCTATGTAAAAAATATTTACAAATGCTTCGAAATTACTCATTTTACTGTGTTTGTATATTTGCATAACTTAAGAATGTAAAAATAATTTTCTTTAAGTTGCTTCAGTCTCAAACTAAACTTACATTTTGAATCACAATATTATCAATACATTTCATTGTTTTCAAAATAGCTTTCTTACCGGGATTTCGCCTCAAAAATTTAAATTTGTGAAGACATTCCTTTGAAACAGGAAGATAATTGAATTCCAATCTTTTTTTCATTTTTTGGGACAACATTCGTGTTCTCTTTCAACAGAATTGAGTTAGCATTCTAAATTCATTCATATGTAAACTTTACTTGATTGTCACGTCACGTTGGAACAGAATATTAGCGCTTTAACTAGTATAACCAGTTATGTCTTTCAAAAATTTCAATCCTTAACTTTTGTCTCTAGCCAATTCATCTCCATTAATCATTTGTTTCATCATTAAATGATGGATTGGTGTTATGAGGGGAGTTACTTATGGATTGTTCTTGTAAAATCCTGAATGAAGGAAGTGTAAATTTTGTTTAAAAAATTCTTCTTTTATTTTGTAATTATTTTTTTGTGAATGAATGTAAATTACACGCCTGTCAGTAAACTGCACGTGTAGTGCAAACAAAATTTGATTTATTCTGTCGTTTTGCATAATAGGTTGATGAATTAATTTTTTCTCTGATCTGCATGCAAAGTTATTATGATAGGATTGAAGAATTCAAAAAAAAAAGATTTTTTTTAAAGTTAATTGAATCTTGAACTATTTGGTGTATGGTTATTTAGAGAGACATTTTTGGTCCAATCTAAACTGCTCTTTTATCATTAAATAGGATTCAAATGGACTTTGATGTAGATGATGTATCTATATCTATATCTTAACCAGTGAAATCAAGTATATGTATCTTTATATTATATGATGAAGAATGCTAGATTTGTGGAAGTAATCTTTACCTGTATTAAAGTGGAAATGCGCTATAATCTCAGACTGATCGCAGTATTCCTAGTGGCGAATCATGGAAACCAGATATTTTTAACTCAAAAGCAATGGCAGGTATCTGAAAACAGTCAATAGCAAAAGTGAAGAACTTCACCGATTGAAATGACTCTTTAACTACACCGATAATTTAAAGACCCTGAAATTGCTGGCAACTTCAGACATAACTATAAATACTGGTATGGAATAATTCAAGAAAAGTAATTTATCTTTCTTATTTTCCATATTACGTTGGAGTTACATAAAATTCTTACTAAAACATTAGTTTTACTGATTATTTTGTATTTAAGATTTAAATATCACACTTCTTTATTCGTTTTGTTGCGTTGTTGTGACAATGGATACCGTGGGTCACATATTTCAGGATTTCTAATAGGATAATTTAATGCCAAAAACGCATATGGTAATTTATTACCAAATGAGTGATGTTGTACATTTTTGAAGTTGAATTCACTATCTATCCTAATTTTTGAGACAAATCTCTTACTTCTAAGATTCTCTACTAGGGGCGCTGCAGTAAGTCTCAAATGATAATGCATGTGACCACTTTACTATAGGTAAACATATCTTTCACAGCTCAAACTTTCTTCATTCGAACACAATTTCGCTGATTTAAGATGCAGATTACAGGAATACACATTATGTACAAAGTGTGTATGTGTCTGAAGAAAATGTACAAAGCACGTACTCTAGGATAAGCAGAAAGTGGTTGCTACCTTTGAAGCTGGTATATGAAATGTCTTCTACATAGAAAAAAGTTTACCTGTGAATCAGTTGTGATATTGAATGCATCTAATAAAATTTCATTGCACGCAAGTTTGCATACATTTTATTTAAATTTTCGAGAATTTAGTGGAAAAAAACTGACTTCTAATTAACTAAGAGAAAGGAAGGTTTTTTTTCTTGAATAGAAATTATATGCGGAATAAAAAATTAATAAACACAATAAAAAACTCTAGAGGATTAGGATAATATAAGACTCGATTGTCGATGGATTATCGTTAGAAAAATAGACAATTTTTTGTCTTTTTTTAAGACTTCCGGAAGAAGGTTATATATAATACTAATTGAGTGCCACCTAGCAGCTCGAATTCCCTAACAGAACGGCAGAATATTTTTTCTAATTATCTGTTAATTAAGTAAATGAAAATAATTAGTCAATAATAATGATGTAAATAAAAAAAAGTAATGATGCAGCATGGAACTTGTATAATGAATGAAACATTACTCAGCAATTCATTTTTAGTTGTTTATTAAAAATGTCTATGATTTTTTTAAGAACTGGATTCATTAAATATCCAGTTCTAGGAAATAAAAACCACTGTGAAAGCGTAAAAGTCAGTGAGCACTGAATAAAACTATGCATAGATGAATAACTTCCGATTTCTCATACTTGTTGTTTAATCATCATCGCATGTTATTAATTAGTAAATTCGGGAATTTTCAGTGGCATATATTTATAAAATCAACAACCTTTTCTTGCATCAGCTATGAAATCGCTATCAATTAAAAAACTGTGATTTAAGTAAAAAAATTCAAATATCTCTTTTAAAAAGAAATTTTAAGCAATTTTTACAAAAAAATGTCGGATGAAATGTCTGTGAAACATCCGAGAAACCATTTTCGCAAACAAATGATTTTTTTAACTTTTTTTTTGTTTACAGATAAAGTTTTCAAGTTAGTTACATTTGAAGTACCTACTTTCACGTATATCTTTTACCATGAAAATGGTATGTGAATCGTCGTAAACGGCAACTTTACAGTTCAAACTTCGGAAACGTAACTTTACAATTCAAAATGTGTTTAAAAAATACTCCAGTTAATGTTCACTACTTGTGAAACAGAAGAAATTTGTTGCTGTTTTGTGATTGCCACAGAAGTGAAGTATTTCTTGCTTATGAGATTAGGAATGATAAATAAAGACATATTTAAAAATAGCTTTTACTTATTTGTTATTTATAAACCAAGCACATGAGCTAAAAGTGTAATTTAGACTCTTTTTCTGTCAGCATAATAGCGTTGCGATGCAGCATAAATCATCCAGCGTATGCTATATTGTTTTCCGTGTTTATGTTCTTAATGCTCATCTGTCAAAGGCAGGAGAAGGTTTACTCGACTTGGAAATGAGTTTATCCTTTTTTTAAAAAAAGTACTTAATTCAAAAATTGTTAATAATGTATGTTGAATATAAATGTGCAATCAATTCGCTATCTCCTTTATACTTTAGTCTTACAACAAACTAAATCAAAAGAACTCATTTTTTTCTTGTCCTCCCATTTCCCACAATATCATAAAAGTTAAATTCAAAGTCATCCTTCTATGTCTTCAATTAATTTCTCCCACCTTACTTTAAAAATCATAAAGCCGGACAAATGGATTAAGAAAGGAGGGAATTCTTGTAGAACCACACCCAAAAGGGCCATCGTTCACCGTGACACCCCTTTGAATTCCACCCCAAGAAATCATCAAGCAAAAAGCCCCAATCCGCTCCTTTAAATGACATCCACATCATCATTTCTCTTCTCTATCTTTAGCGTGTCTTAAATTTTTCGGCGTATTCGATAAATTGCTCTGTAATTAATATGCGTGTCCGATAATGTATCAGTGGAACCTCCGCGCGTAATGGAATGAAGGTGATTTTCTTTCTCCTCTGCCATCACTCGGACGGATCTTTCTTTAATATGACGGGCTTTGCCTTTGGGGGAAACGGTAATTTCGTTATTACCTGGTGGTATGCACGGTTCCTTGTTGGATCCGACTCAAGTCTCTTTGTTTTTTCTTTTTCTTAAAAACTAGTCTAGTTTTTTTTTTAATTTTTGAATTTTATAGTCAGTTAATTGTCCTTACCAACACCAATATTTACTGTAGGAACGGTCTTGATAAAGAATAAGGTAGCAATAAATATGGTTGAAAATTAGGGATGTAACGAATATTCGTCAACTATTCGGTATTCGGCCTGCCGAAAACTAAGCAGATATTCGGCCGATTATTTTCAGTATAATAAATTTTATATGCTTTTAAATACACATTTAACGAAGAATATTGCTGAATTACATTTCAGTACATCTACTATCAAATAATCTTCTAACATTTACCCAATTTTGAGTTGCATAGTGCGTAGGTGTATTTAATAAAGTTACATACAAGTTATCATTAAAAAAGCCTGAAATTATGATGTAAAAACAATAATTTTTCAGCATTTTCAGGAGGAAGTCTGTTCCATTTGGTTTCATGCACATATAATACCAACTAGGGAAGTAATGAATATTCAATATTAGGTCTAACCGAATGCTAAACAGATATTCGACAGAATAAATTCAGGATAAAATATTTTCTAAAAATTTTGTTTTAAATATATTTAATAAAGAATATTGCAGAATTACATTCTGGTGCATTTATTATTAAAAAAAATCATTTACCCAATTTTAAGTTGCATAGTACATACGTGTATTTAATAATGTAGCATATCATTTATAGAAGTCTGTTCCATATGATTTCATATATGTTACCAGCTTTAGAAAATAAACAATCATTATATGATGCTTGCATGTGCTGAAAGACATATTTTCTTGCTAAATTTGCGAACCTTGGAAATTTTTTCGCTTTTTCCCCCCACCAATTAAGTGAACACTCTATTCTACCAATTAGAAGTTCTTTATCAAAATCGGAATTTACTTCTAGTAATTTTAATTTATCCATTCAGTTATCTGCTGTGTTTATGATTGCCATGTTCTGCAATGATGATTCTTTTGTTTCCTTGAAGCAATCCCAAAATTAAGAGGGTTTGTCATTTCTTATTATTGGAATTAAGGTTTTTAAAATATTACAAATAAACATAAAGGTATTAACATTTTTCTTAATTATACAATTAATAAAAATTAAATTTTATTTAATCTTAACTTTTTAACTTTTACAACCAAAAGTGAAATGTTTTTAAAATTCGGTATTCGGCCTGAGATTTGTCCGAATATACAGTATTCAACTATTCAGCCAAATCACTATTCATTTCATCCCTAATGAAAATATGAAATTATAATGTTAAATAAATTAATAAAAGAAAAGAGCTGGCCAGCATTTGTATGGACACTTGCCCACTTATGAAATATCATGAACTCAAAACATTTTGACCTCACGTTAAAGCATTCGAACTTTAGGCTTACGGTATAAAAATAAAAAAGTATCTAAAAGTTCTAGATTTTTTACAGGCAGTTATACTAACGGCGCCAATATATAAATGCAAGGTGATGTTTAATATTTATTTTGAAAAAAAATATTGGGGAAAATATCTTTTAAAGCATGTTTTGGACTTTAAAAAGATCCTGACTGTATTCTCGTAATTTTGAAGACTAAATACCTACTGAAAATTACCTATAATAATTTCTATAAATAAAATTAACAGAATAATAATGTAGCATCATTTTTTAAAATTTATTGTTTATAGGATTTCTACAGAGAAACAGTAAATTGGGGTTTCAAACGATATCCAAAATATTTTTTTTTCGTTGACATTTTAATTCTGTGCATCTCGTAATTCGATTTTTTTTAAATTTCCAGGGTGTTTGAAGGCCTCCTTTTTTAGAAAAGCAGAGTAATTGATCCTGAAATTTTATTTAATACCTGTAAATTGATTCTGTATTTCATAAATTGTTTCAATTACCACTGTATTGCCTTTGCAAGTCAAAAATTTGAGGCCTTAATTTTATTTTAGAAGCTAATTTTTAATGGGCAAATTGTCATTCTGCGACGCAATTATTTAGTTTGCTCTTTTAATTCAACATAAACTCATTCTTCGTTTTTATTTTTATTTATTGATTGCAACGTTCCTCCATTTTCTTCGAAAATGCTGATTTCATTCACATTTCTTGGTTGAAAAATATGCAAAAGTGTTATTGTGCCTTTTTTTCCAAACTCAACCATTATCGGCCGAATATTTCGGGCAGAAAAGAAAGAAAGAAAACTTCCCAAAGAATGTAAATACACTATTTTTTTCACACCTCACCAAATCAAAGAACTTTAAGCAAATAAGTTATGGTGCGGCTATGTTTAAAAACTATTTTATAGGTCTTCCATTAATAAGAAAAAGAAAATATCATAAAACAAGAATTTAAATGAGCCCGAGCATTTTTCACAGTCTATTCATGGCCCGAGTCTATGGAACTTTTTATATTTATATGCAAACACTGATTTGCTATGCATTTTAGCTCGTTTTTATGCTGTTATTGTGATAGCATGAATGTGAATATTTATCTCGATTATAAAGTTTGTTTAAGGAGTAAGGAGAAAAATTGTTTATCGCAGCAGCACTACGATCATCTTTATAGCAAACAATCATCTTTCACGCTTTTAATGTACATTTTCCCCACAGCGAGGTCTCACTACCAAAATGGCCACAAGGCAAAACATTAAGCTCTTAAAAAGCAGACGATGAGATAGTAGTTTTAAAACTGGCAACGACGCCGGTGGTTATGCGAGCGCGACCTATCAGAGGACAAAGAAAAACGTGTTTCGCTTAAGGCGTTCTATGTGCTTTACTTCTTTTTTCTTCTTTCTTACTTTAGTTTTAAGGCAAGAAGCTGTTTGAGACAGTATTTTATTCCATCCCTTTACTGAACTTTAAATAGTCTTCAATGTCCAATTTTAAAGTTCTGCGTAGAACATTATATAGTTCTTAACTGCTCATAATCTTCTAAAGATAAGAAAATTAAAATGGTGTGCAGTTCCCTGACGAAAGGGGTGCGAATTTTTACACAAAAGAATTTAATTTTTGTTCCTCTTGAACTCTTGGAAACCATTTAAAGAATTGGTCTTTCTTACGAGCCGTTTTATTTTAATGGCGCGAAAGTTTTTTTCCCCCCTCCCATATTAAATGGTATTGAGAATTTTACCGTAAGCAGATGTATTGGGGAATTATAAAGATGCAAGTCAAAAATCAGATTCCTCGCGGAAGAAGAAAAAATATTTTAATTTGTATCTAAAGAACAAGCGGCTTAAGACTGGAATTGTATTGTCTTTTTGTTCTCTTTCTCTCCTGCTTTTTTGTATTTATGAGATGCCGTTTGCACTAGAATTGAAATAAGCAAATGAATTCGCGTAACAATACATTTTTATTCACAATATATAATGCAATTCTACGTGAAAAGTCTCGTAAATTTATCAATTCCTTATTATTTTTCTGGGAATAATAGTGTAAAGAAGTATTTGTAACGAAAGAAAAAATAAAAAGCTTTCTTTCTAGAAAGAAATAAAGTTTTTAATTTGTATTTAAAGAGCTAGTGGCTAAAGATTGGGATCAAGCCTCTTCTCTTTCCTTCTTCTATATTTTTTTTATTTCATTACCATTTGAAACGAAATAAGAGAAAACCCCGTGGGATAATACATTTTTATTCATGGTTTATTGACTATTTATAGTAAATATTTCCTAACTATATTATTATTGTCTAAGTTTCAAAAATATGTCAATTTCGCACTATTTCTCTTTGAGAATTTTTACAGAAATATTTATTAATAGAAAAAACCTGTAGCAAAAATAAGCAAAACAATAGCAGCATTGCTATTGTTTCTGGCATGGCTTTTTCACTGCTGTAGGAATTATTTAAAAAGCAGGTTTAACCATATAAAAAATATTCTTTGATTTGTTAGCTCATGTTCTTGGGTTCTAAATGTGTTTCTATTCAATTTAAATGGCCATATCTATCTAAACTAATTAATCAAAAATGCTTATTACAATAAATAGGATTTGATGACAGGTAGTTTCCAAAATAAATATCTCCATCTGTATATATATAATTCTCTTACGTGGCGACAAAAAAATGGTCGAATTTCTTAATCGCCGTTTGGCAACAACTCGCAAGTTTGTTTTGTTTAGTCCGAAGTCGCTACGTTTGATCACGTTTATTGAAAACTATTTTTATTAGTTGGAAATTTTTAAAAGTAATGAATTTAAATCGTGCTGTCGGATATATTATCCGAAATGAACAAAGGCGAACTGAACGGAGCCAGGAAACAGTTCAGGAACCCACTGTAAGGCGAAGTATTCGGAACGAAGCCGATAATCGTCTTAGCCCAAAACGCGTGTGTATTCGAAACGATGTTGAGGAACATAATTGTGGAAATATGTCCGAACAGTGCGGTTTTTGTGGGACTGTTTATTGGAAGAAAGAGAAAAATACTGCCCATAAGTATACAAAATGCTGCCAAGATGGAAAGGTTCAGCTACCGGCATTTCCTGATGCACCAGAACTATTGAAAGCATTGCTAACTGAAAAATCACCTGATGCTAAAAATTATCGAGAGCGAATTCATGAATACAATTCTGCCTTAGCATTCGCTTCGATGGGAGCACAAATTAAACCACCACGTGGAACTGGACCATACTGTTACCGTCTACATAGTCAAGTGTATCACAGAGTTTCCCCCTGTATGCAAGTGACCAACATAAGAAAGTTACGGACAGCTTTATATATTTGACTCCAGTGAAGCGACAGAGAAACGCTTGAGAAACAAAATTGCTTGCAACATGTATTTACAAAACTTGCTTTGCTCAGTCTTATCTTCAAATGCACCGACTGATACAAGAACACCCAGCTACATCAGTGAAAATGGTATTTTTGCAAGATAAAAATTTGGATATGCTGCGCTATAATGCTCTTACTTTATGCACTGAGGTAGCAGCTATATTTGTAGGTGATAATGGAGATACTCCAGCCAACCGAGACATTTGTGTGTACCCAGTTGGGGATACATGCGAAAACATTTCACCTTTAAATCAATGCTGTGATCCAGTGACCTATCCTTTGCTATTTCCAAGGGGCGAATGTAGTTGGAACTCTGGAATGGAACACGTAGAAGAAAGGAGAACAGCAAAGCGCACCCGTGTCACTCAACTACAATATTATGCATACAGACTTTCCCAGCGAAATGGTTTCAGTATTTTGCGCAGTAGTGTTAAGCTTTTTCAACAATATATTGTTGATGCATATGTTAAAACCGAAGGCTTACGTTTACATTTTTTGAGACAAAATCAAAAAGATTTGCGAATTGAACTTTATCGGGGGCTTTTAGATGCTTTAGTGTCGAGAACATAATGAAAATATACGCACTGGAAAACTTATAATACTGCCATCTTCTTTCCAAGGGAGCCCACGTCATATGCAACAAAATTACCAACATTCAATGGCTATGGTACACAAGTTTGGTTAGCCAGATCTAATTCTGACGTTTACTTGCAACCCATCTTGGTCTGAAATTTTAAATTGCATGGAGGGAGTACAACGTCCTGAAGACCGACCTGATATTATTGTATGTGCATTTAATATGAAATTAAACGAACTTTTAGAAGATATTTGCAAGCATGGAATATTTGGAACGGTTTTGGCCTATATTTACGTTATTGAGTTCCAAAAGCGAGGTTTGCCTTATGCCCACATTCTTTTAACATTAGATTCAGAAAGCAAAATTCGCACTAAACATGATATTGACAAGTTTGTGAGTGCAGAACTTCTAGATCCTTGCACTGATAGACTCTTCCAAATTGTGACAAAATGCATTGTACATGGCCCATGTGGAACTATAAATATAAATTCTCCATGCATGAAAGATGGACAGTGCTGCAAAAGTTTTCCGAAAAAATTCAAGGATGATACAGAGGAAAATGTTAATGGATACCCTATTTATCGCAGGAGAGCCACTGACCTGTCCAAGTAGGGAAATATCCCATCGATAACAGATGGATTATCCCATATAATCCCTGGTTGCTTAAAAAATTTGATGCACATATTAATGTTGAAGTTTGTGCCTCAGTTAAAAGTGTTAAATACTTATATAAATATGTATACAAAGGACAAGAGGCAGCCTCAGTCAAAATACAAAAAAAGTTGCTCTGGATCATGATGAAATTTTAAGTTTTGTTGATGGTAGGTATGTTAGTGCACCTGAAGCCGTGTGGCGTTTAAATGAATTTAGTTTGTCACATAAATCCCGCACTGTAGTGCGCTTATCTGTGCATTTACCACAGCAACAGCCGATTGTGTACCAAGACGGTCAAGAAGCACAAGCAATTGAACGAGCTGCTTTAAGAAAAACAACACTAACATCATGGTTTGAACTAAACAAAAATGATCCTTCAGCTCACAACATTTCTTACTCAGATATTCCACAATATTATGTGTTTGGTAAGAGTACCACAAATTGAAAGAAGCGATAACGTGGTGGACAAAATGTTATTGGGAGACTGCCAGTAATTAGTATACTGGATACTAAGAGGTACTATTTGCGCATGCTACTACTGCGCAAGTCTGGAGCCGTTAGCTTTGAAGATATTTTGACAGTAAATGGATTGAGATGCATTACATTTCAACAAGAATATCAGGAGTATGGACTTCTTCGCGGTGACCAGCAGTGGCATGATGCTTTGAATGAATCTGCTCAATTTCAATCTCCGAGACAGTTGCGCATGCTGTTCGCAATGATTTGTGGCTTTGGAGAAGTGGAGAATGTTCCAGATTTATGGGTGCAGCATCAAGTTTCAGTTTGCGAGGATTTTGTGCATCGTTATTCTGAGCAGACTAGACCTCACATATGCACTTGCAGATATTGAGGAACTGCTTACATCGTACAATTTTTAGTCTCCAAAAACTGCATTTACCAACTGTAGATTTGCCTGGAAGTGTTTTGAAGAAAGCGAACTTTGATGTTGTGGAGGAGCAGGCTAAAGCTAACAGTTATACTATGCAGTTAAATAGTGAACAGCGGAATGTTGTGGAAATCATATTAAGTGCAATATACAACTTTTCTGCAGATACACCCAAGTGTTATTTTTTAGATGGTCCTGCCGAGACAGGAAAAACTTTCGTTTATTCAACTTTGCTTCACACAATACGTGGTAGAGGTGATGATGTTATTCCTGTTGCATCTACATGTATTGTCGCAACTCTATTAATAGGGAGAAGAACAGCCCATTCTGTTTTTAAAATTCCAATGGATTTAACTGCAACATCTACTTGCAATTTGAAGCATAATACAAAAGAAGCTGACATATTACTGAAAACAAAATTAATTGTGTGGGATGAAGCACCCATGACACATGTCCATGCTTTCTTAGCTGCTGATAGACTTTTACAAGATCTCACAAAATGTAAAGAACCTTTTGGGGGCTAAGGGTTGGAGATTTTCGCCAAGTTCTTCTAGTAATTTCAAGAGGTTCAAGAACGTTGACTGTTGCCAGCTCCTTAAAAAAACATTTTGGTTGAAATTTCATAAATTATATCTGACAAAAAAATATGCGTGCCCTTGAATCTGAAAGGGATTTTAGTGCTTGGTTGTTGGACATTGAGGAGAAAAAAAGTAGCTCAACGATTCAATTACCTTTGCAATTCTACCCTTCAATACAAGATCCTATACAGCAATTGTACAGTGACGTAGATTTTTCCAGTGTGACCCCACAGGAGCTTAAAGGTCGAGCTATCTTTACTGTTAATAATGAGGGATCCATGGAAATCAACAATAAAGTTTTGAAATTTATGCGGCGAAATGAAGCTGTTTATAAAGCAGTTGATATGATCATCATTGAAGATACTCAAGATCAATTGACATTTCCTTAAGAATTTTTAAATTCTTTGACACCAACTGGTTTGCCTCTATATGACTTAAATTTGAAAATAGGTTGCATTATAATGCTGTTAAGAAATTTAGCTCCCTCTAAAGGATTATGCAGTGTTACACGCATAATTGCCACAAAATTGCAGCAAAACAATTTTTCAACAAAATTTCAGGCAAAATCCATTGTTGGTACAGAGTCATTTCTCATTTCTCGAATCCCTTTGATTCCATCTCAGACTAACATCCTTTTCAAATTTAAACGAATGCAATTTGCCATTCGTTTAGCCTTTCCCATGACAATTAATAAATCCCATTGCCAAACTTTTGAAAAGATATGTTTGGTGCTGAATTAGCCGGTTTTTAATCTTGAACAACTCTATGTTGGTTTATCAAGAGCACGATCTTTTGAATCTATTTCTGTAGTAGCTCCCAAATGTGAAATATTTAATTTTGTTTGGGGGGGGGAGTTTTCTGTGGTTGATTGTCAAGTGTATTTTTTTACTTTACATTTTTTATTTGTTTCAATGTTGTATATTATTTTATATCTGAGTAGATTGAATATGTATATACCTGCTTTCATAAATTTTTTTGTAGAGCACAATCTTTTGAAGCTGCTTCTGTGATAGCTCCTAAATGTGAAGTATTTAATTGTGTTTATGGGGGGGGGCGGAGGTTCCTGGTGCTTTCACTATATAAAAAAATGCCCTTTTCAGGGCCAAAAAATTTTATTCCTCTTTGATTAAGGTGAAAGCCTTAAAAGGAAATCAGCTTTTCTTTGTAAGTTTTATTTGAATAAAAACATCTTTTTTGAGGCTAAAAAATCTTATTCTGTGCTGATTTAAGTTAAAGCATCAGAAGCAAAATAAAGCTGATTCATATATATATATATATATATATGTATGTATGAAGATTTTAGAATAACTGATAGGACACACAGTGTCCTCGTTATAGCGAGCAGGGTTTGCGTAGCAAACCTGGGAGGATTGCAACGGAGGAGCCCCCTAATATTAAATAATTCTGATGAATTAATATATTGGATAATGTATTCGAAATAGTACGTAATTTTATAAGCAAAATAGAATACCTAAAACAAGTAAAATGTATTGAAAGTATTTCGTAGGCTTCGTTTTTCTGTACTCTCAAAAATCAAAACAAACAAATAAATAAGACTTTTATCTTTAACAATCAGATTTGAAAAGTTCATAAAATTCGACTGTCAAGTGTTAAAATACGTCCAGTCCAATAAAAAGTATTCTATAAATTTAAAGAAGAATTCTCACATCTGTGATTTAATCCGTAAATTATATTTACTTGGTAAGGTAATATTCAATCTGAAAAAGATTTGTTAGCTTCAGTTAAATTTATTCAATAGTATGCACAAAGAGACACTTACTTGCTTTACTTTTACCTCTTTCAAATCTGATGAGATATTGTCTTACACTGTTCAGATTGCATCAGTTGCTTATCGTAATGCCTTTACCACAAAGTGACATAGCATATTGTGGTATTAAATTCTGTTTTTAATAAATTGTGTTTAGAAAAATCAAATAATATAATTGCGACTATCATGAAGTGTTATTCTATCATGAAGTTTCTTCAGATAATTTCTTGTAAAAGCTTTAATTTATTTAATTTCATGTAATAATTTAATAAAAAACTCCTTGTAAAAAATTTCGAATAATTTAAACAAGGCAAGCAGGTATAAACTGAATATTTAAATTGGCCGAGTGAAATCACAATAAAAAGACTAAAAAGACACTTGTATTCTGAAATTTAGCACAGTGTCAAGATAAACTAGTGATTACATCCATGCTAAACACAATCTATAATAATGATACATAGAATTCTTCCAAGACTGAAAGTTCATTCAATTTTTTAAGCGTCAGTTTCCGTTACCTTTTACTTAAAAATTGGGAAACAATTGTTTTGAATAAAATTTTCTGTTACCCATGGGATAAAATTTCATAAACAAAAACGAATCTGATACTGCCAAATAATGAAAATAATAATTCTCATTCTGTGAAAATAATTAGTAATTTCATCTGTCCTTACTGATTTATAAATTTCAAGCCAGTGGCAGTTCCGAAGAACCCCAGCAAATTAGATATTCGAGTACAACAATTCGATACAAGGTACGCTGCTTCATAAGATAAAGGCTAAAACAAAGCAATACTGGTTGAAAAGGTTCTAAAGTTGACAATGAATATTTCCTATTCACAATTTTTTGATTAATAACTAAATAACATTAAAATAAAACAATAATAATAAAGAAGATAAGAGAAAAAAGAAGAATACAGGAGACCACAAATTAACACGGTGCAATACAACAAATCAAAAAGCCAAACAACACAGGCGCGGCTAGCATACAGAGACGAATATTTATAATAAATAGTTATAGCAAAATAATATCATATAATAGCAAAATAAAAATCAGTATATGTATAGCAGACAGCAGTAGTCATTTAAGACAAATATAACAAAAGGGACAATGTAAAATTCGGCCACTTAATTTAACATATTAACAATCTGCGAATTCTTTACACCAGAAATATGTCTTGTATTTTTCAGTAAGTACTAATGGTGGTTTAATCTGGTGAATGTTTTAAAATCTGAATGACATTTAAGTCAACATTTTTTTTTTCCTAAACTTGTTTATGAAAAATGAAAATGCCATGACACTAATTTTCTTTGCAAGGAATGCTACAAGTACAAAGAGCTGGATGGAAAAGATCTGCGCAGTGAAATGATCCCTGGTCGTGTGATCATGAGAATAAAAGTCAGAGAAATTATCTATCATCGTCGTGATACACTATTTTCAACAAGCTATTCTTTAAGTATTGCACGATTCCAGTCAATTTTCGATAAAAATTCTAATTTTCAGAAATATAATAATTTCTGAAAGGATATCTTTTCCCGTAAAGGATATCTGATGAAATAATTAATGAATTTTTAGAAAATTTTTTAAAAGACTACTTGTATTATGAAACACATAAAAAATTAACAATAAAAATATAAAGTCTTTTTAAATATGCACAATATGTTGAAAGCACCCGCTTAATTAAAAAAGTTATTCAAACAGAAGTTGCGGAAGATTATAGTTTTTCCCTCCACTTTTTGCAAAAGCAGTTATTTCCCAGATAATAAATTTCTTCATTATATAGGCTCTCCAAATATAATCACATATGGAGATGATTTACATATTGTTTTAACAATTGAGCAAAAATATATCAGACTTTGTAAACCTGTAGATATATTGATTGAGTTGCTATTAGGCATTAATGAAGCAGTATCACTTTTACAGATTAAAAGGCTTTACAAAGAAGAGAGAGAAAGCATTGATTGGTGACAAAAAATAATTACCGAGAATTTAAATTGACGGCCGTATAATAAGCAGAGTATTTCATTACCACGTTTATATACTTTTGGAAAAAGTAGAGTGCTGAAAGACAAACCAGAATCGTATAACGCCATCAGGTCGGTAACGCCATTTTCATGTAATAGATGAAGTTGGAGAACAATCATGCTGCTCGAACAATTATTTTTGGGGGGCATTATCGAGGACAACTTCAAAGCCCTATTGCAATATTTATTTGATAATATTAAGGTACAGTACCTTGAGAAAATATAAAAATTAAAAATTCATTAAAAATTTATGACTTTCCTTAAAAATGCTTCAGGGCGAATATAATAGTTTATGGCATGATTCAAAATAGTAAAATGAATGACTATACAGTAATTATGCGGTATTATAATAAGGGTAACAAAAGCATCTTTGCATTATTTTGAACCTTTATTTCTGAATTTAATTGCCTGGAATCAAACAACTGCAATATATTAGGCTTTATATTCTTAGATTTTAAATTTCTGGATTATTTGGAATATAACTAAAAGATTACTTATCAGTTTTTAAGATTTTATTTCTATTTCATTTCATTTACAATTTTTTAATTGTTAAGCTTACTTCACCAAGTTCAACAAAATTGTGTCCCCCCCAAAAAAATATTAATGATTCCAGAATCTTTATTTGATTAAAATTCAACGCTATTTGAACCTACACTTATTAATATGTAACATGTAGCTATGCCAAACCTAACTATATCATTTTATAATCGCACTGTGTTTGAAAAAATACAATACAGTAAAATTCTGAATTTCAATTGCATTTTTCGCTGAAAACCTTAGAGAATTCATTTCAATGTATTTTGGTGCTTTCATTTTGTTGTTGTTTTAATTCTTAACAAATATGACATTCTCTTTGCAGATGATTCCTGAATTCATTCCTAAAGTCCCCTTTAGCTGTTAAGTTGTTAAGAATAGAGTAAGTACATTTAATTTTTTTTGTTAAAATATCTTTTATTTTATTTTTCTATAGTTCTTTAGGAGTCAGGTGCCAGCCCAGGTGTCGTCCTCTGTCCGGGGTTCAAAATTATGAGATCGGCCCCAAAATAGCCCTCGTGCTACTGCAAAACGGGACGTTAATATAAGTAAACTAAACTACACTCACAAAATAATGAATAGAATAGTTCAAAGAGTTGCCGTCAAAGAATGATAAAGGAGATAACAATGAATTAATTTTATTTAGATGCATTAAGAGTATTTAATATATTCACATCAGTTGTATAAATTCTTGCATATGATGATACAGTTTGAGTGAAGATAATAGTAGGAGACTGAAATCATTTCGTGATGCTTATAAGCATAATCCATCTCACTGCTTCCTTTTCCCCAGAGTCATTTTACTTAATTGTCCTAATTACGATGACGTATTCAGTATTCACATCAAATGAATTATTATTCAAGTTAATAATAAAGAATTTGTTAAAAAATTACTATTGAAAATATCCTTTCAAATCTAAAAGATAAAGACAAGCATAATTTCTTTGATATTCGTATGTATCCAAAATAAATCAGAGAATAAAAAAGGATATGAAATTTTAAGCTTTAGGTTTAAATTTTGCAGTCACATTACGCAGGAGCGCAAGATGAATAATATGGGTTTTTTTAACTCAAGATATCAGCCTTTATACTCGACTATCAATGAATCACCATGCTAGAGCGTACGACGTCACCGATGCGAAATGCATACTGGGAAGACATACTGGAAGGCAACGCCCTTTTACGAAGCTGAGTGGAAACAACGGATTCAGTGAGCGAAAATCTTTTAACAACTCAGTAGAAATTTAATTAAAATTGGACGAAAAGATATTTTAACCGCACTTGTTTTAAATCAGGGAGAAATGTTCCAGTTATTACCTGAAAAAAATTGAAAAACATATCGAAATTAGAACGTCCGATACAGAAAATTTAAATTCAAGAGTGGAATTTTTTCGGAAAAACTGACTATTTTTAAAACTTGCTAAAAATCAGGAAAATTACACAGAAGCTTCAAATTACTTTTATTAGAACGGGGGAATTTTGCACTTTACAATTATATAAAAAATTAAGGTTCTGCGATGGGAATAAATGCAGGAAATTTGCGAAAATAGGGAAAAAAACACCAGAATTTATCACTTAAAGTTAAATAAAAATTAGTTCTAATTTCAAAATAATTTTTACGGGATTGTGCTAATCCATCGCCGTATTTGGTCGCCGTAAGTCCAACGACGTGGGCGTGCATAAAGAACAAGAAAAAAGAACATACAGACATTCCTCTTTTACACACACACACACACACACACATATATATATATATATATATAAGAAATAATAATAACAAAAGCATAAGTTACATAATCAAAATAAGCTTTCATAATCAAGAAAATGTAAAAAAGATAAGAAAAAATCCATCGACAGTAAATGCCGCGAGTTCTAATAGGGAGAAAATATAAACAAAAGGGAAAAAATAATAATATTAAACACTATAATATCATTACAAACATGAAACGAAAATACTACAAAGGAAAGCTTATATTTCTTTATCTTGTCTGTCTATATTGCATAAATTAAAAAATATTGATGACTTCTGTTTAAAAACTTTTAATGCTTTTTCCATCCTAATTGATTTTTTCATTGAATGGAAGTGGAATCTTTATTGCCTTTTGAAAAAATCTATCTCCCTCAAGCATTATAATTCCAAAAGTTTTGATTCTTTTAACTTTTCTAATATTAAAAGTGCTATTAAAGATTTTAAAAGTAATTTCATCATCATTCCTATCGACAAAACTTCCAATAATTACGCTTTTATTTGCAAACAACATTATTGTAATCTTCTGGATAAGGAACTTCAAAATTCAGCAACGTACAAAAAGTCCAACCTTAATATGAGCACAATTATTTAAAAAGTCCTTGCTTTCTATAGATTCTTCAAGATAAAGAAATATAATTTAAGGTTTCCTTACATCACTATTAATCCAAAATTCCACAAAAATTCTATTTCTTATCGTTATGTCACTTGTGGAACTTCTTCATACATGAAGCAACCTGGAAACATCTTCTTTAATATGTTAAAAAAATTACTGAATGTATCTGTTCAGAAGGTTTCACTTGGATCATTAACTATAATAAACCGGTTATTGACTTCATCCACAATAATAGAGACGGTATTTCTTCTATTGAGACTTTCGACTCCAAAGATCTTTTTACAAGCATTCCTTTAGTTACTCTTCGAGAGGAGCTTAATTCTTACTTTTATGATTATAAAAGTATTTACAATATGTCTTTTGAGTATTGGGATAAATTATGCAATTTTTGCATAGTTAATAATTTTATTTATAATGGGGGAAGTTTGTTTTTCCAAACTCATGGCATTCCACAAGGATTTTCTTTTTCTTCTATTACAGCTAACCTTTTCCTTCACTATTTTGAAAAATATTTACTTATATATCCTCAGGCTTTCAGATATATGGATGATCTTATTGTTTTTAATCATGGAGCTTTTAATATGTGTTGTAAAATATTTGTCCTTCAGCCTTGCTTCTTAAACAAACAAACAGTGATAAGTTTGAAGCGAATTTTTTAGATATGGAAATTACACATAAAGTGAATAACTTCTGTGTCGATATATATGACAAAAGAAAGGATTTTAATTTTAATGTCAACCGACTTTCCTATTGGTCTTCTAATATTTCTATTAAGATCTACAAAAACACAATTCTCACTCATTTTTCTCATATTAAATCTATTTGTTCAAATGTAAAAACAAAATCGAGACAATCAAAGCTTTTGTTTGATCAACTATTAAAAAATAGTATTCCAGAATATTTTGTGGGATGTTATTGTCATATCCACGGAGCTGTTTGTATTAATTCAGGTGTTAAGTATTTGTGCACGCTATATATATGTTAACTGCAACTTTTTATAACTGTTGGTTGAATGAGAGTTTTGTTTAAGTTTTAGTTCAGTGTTCTACTAATAAACGTCTTGCATAGAAAATGTCTGGTTATTTTTCGTATTTGAATTCAGAACTATATCAAAGCCACGATTTTTTAAAGACTATTTTTCCTTTAAGCAATTGCAGTTTTCGATACGCTGCTAGCGTAATAGTGATATTTCTTTGTATAACGGATAACATAATATTTTTGGTACCCTCGGCGGGACTGTAATTGCGATAGTTATTGATATGACTAATCTAGAAGCTCTTAAAAAATCGCGGAAAACTGACAGAGCCGATTTTACGAAAGCGTATAATTAAGTAGAAGAACTGATAGCCTTGGAAGGTGGTGATATTTCCGAATTGGAAGCCGAACTGAATGTTTTGAAAGTGAAAGTTGACCTTTTGGAAATAACGCATGCAAGTATCCTTGAACTTCTTCCTGAGAAGGATTTTGAAGTTGAAGATTTTCGTGATAAAGCTATGCGGATTGAAACAAAAGCAAGAAAGATTATCACTTGTCAACAAAATGTGAGTACTATTTTCAATTCAACTCATAGTGAATCTGCTATAATTAATTGTGCTGTAAATGCTACTATTGAAAAAAGAGGTTTAAATTGCCTAAATTAGAATTACGAAAGTTCGACGGTGATGTTAAAGAGTGGCTTTATTTTTGGAGCCTATTTGAAAAATATCATAATGATTCTAGCATTGAAGACTCAAATAAATTTCAGTATTTGTTACAATCTACCGTTGAAGGATCTCGAGCTAGAGAAGTGATTGAAAGCTTTCCTCCAACTGGCGATAATTATCCTAAAGCAATTGATTGTTTAAAAACTCGTTTTGGTCGTCATGATTTACAAAAAGAAGTTTATATTAGAGAATTATTAAAGTTAGTTCTGAAGAATGCTAATTCAAATTTTTGCTCGAATAATTTGTGTGCATTATATGACAATTTAGAACAACATATTTGTGCACTTGAAACACTTGGTGTTACAACTGATAAAAGTGCAGCTTTACTTTATCCTTTGGTTGAATCTTGTATGCCCGAGGATTTTCTTAGAGCTTGGCAGAGAAGTTTAAATTTTCATCCTGGCAGTGATTCAAAAAAGAGACCTGATAGTTTATTAAAGTTTTTTTAAACTGAAGTTGAATCTGAAGAGCGAATTTACTTAGCTATGACTGGTTTCGGCTTGAAGAATGAAACATCATATAAAAATGGAAGAAAATTAAATAAAGGTAAAATGTGTACTGCAGCTAGTTTGTTGAGCACTTCTGCTACTGTAGAGAAGTTGTGCGTCTTCTGCAATGGTAAACATAAGTCGACAAAATGCTTTATAGCACAAAGAATGTCTTATAGTGAAAGAATCAAAATTTTAAAAGATAAATTCTATTGTTTCAAATGGTTAAAAGCTGGGCATAGGGTAGCAAAATGCCGATGTTTCGTAAAATGCATTATCTGTAATAAGATGCATTTTGCAATAATGTGTACTGAGTCAAATAAACGTGTAACTAAGCCTACATCATATAATTCGGAAAAGGAAATTAAAGAGCAGAATAAATCAGTAAATTTGAGAATTTCGAACACAACACAAGTTCTGTTGCAGACTTTGAAAGTTAAGATAAAAAGTAAGAACTGTAGTGTAACCGTAAGGGCAATATATGATTCAGTATATCAAAAGTCGTATATTAGAAAAGAAACAGCATCTGTTTTAGGTTTAGCCCTTTACGGCAGCAACTTTTATCTCATGCACTCTTTGGAGGAGAAAGGATCAACGAGGAGCTTCATAATGTATATAAAATTGAACTAGGAAGCTTAGATGGAAATTTTAATTGTAATTTTGATGTAGTTGATAAGGATATTATTTGCATTGATGTCCCATCTGTTTCGTACGGCCCATGGATTGACGAATTAAAATCTATAAATATACAAATGTTTGATATAGAAGACAATTTGGGGCCAATTGATGTTCTTATTGGAGTAGATGTTGCTGATAGACTTTTTACTGGAAAAAGAAGAGTTCTCTCTAGTGGATTAGTAGCCTTGGAATCCTATCTAGGATGGACTATTATGGGAAAAACTAACTTATCCTCTGAAAAACAAGATACTGCATGGTCATGGTACAAGATGGTCATTTCTTCTGTTTGTAAGAGAAGCAGCTATTTCCGATCTCTTTAGTCTAGAGGTTTTAGGATTAAGTGACCCTGTTGAGATGAAATCCAAAAAGGAAAACGAATACCTGACCAAACAGTATTTTGAAGAAACTGTCAGAATTAATGAAGATGGAAGATATGAAGTTTCTCTCCCGTGGAAAGGAGATCATCTTCCTCTACCCAGTAATAAAGAGATTGCTATGAAACGATTAGAAACATCGACTAGAAAATTGCATCACGAAAAGTTGTTTACAGCTTATGATGACGTGTTTAAAGAATGGGCATCATTAGGTATACTTGAAAATGATCCAGTTGAATCATCATCTTGCCACCATGAACACTATTTGCCTCACAGACCTGTTGTAAAACAGCATGGAACAACAAAGGTGCGTCCAGTCATTGATGCATCTCCCAGACAAGTTGGGTCACCATCACTGAACCAGTGTTTAGAATCTGGTCCTAATTAATTGGAACTGATCCCCAGTCTTCTTCTCAGATTCAGAGAGCATAAATATGGCATCGTTGCCGTCATAGAGAAAACTTTCTTGCAAATAAGTGTGCGTAAGTTTTCTAAAGTTTTTTTGGTGGAATGGAAAAGAAAATGTAGATCCGAAGATAATGCGGCATGCCCGTGTGGTGTTTGGTGTAAAAAGCAGTCCTTTTCTCTTAGAAGATGTGCTAGAACATCACTTGAAAAAATATCTAAAGAGTTCTACATATAGTAAGAGAACCGTCGATATACTCCTTCGAAGTTTTTACGTGGATGATTTAATTACAAGTTTGGACAACGAATCAGAAATATTACCTTTTATTGAAGAGTGTCATCATATCTTGGCTGAAGGAAAATTCAACTTGAGAGGATGGAATTATACAGGAGATGATGACCCAGAGCAGGTTGCTTCAGTTCTAGGATTGATTTGGAATCGTAGAGAAGATGATCTGAAAATTAATCTGGATTGGATAGAAGCATACGAATTTGAAATTGCGTCGAAGAGAGTTATTCTTTCCGTTACACATAGAATTTTTGATCCTGTCGGGTTTTTATGCCATGTTCTCTTAATGCCCAAACCAATGTTACAAAAGATGTGGAAAGACAATATCCCGTGGGATAGAGAAGTTGAAAATAATATAAAACTTCAATTTCTAAAATGGTTTGAAGAGTTAGGCTCCTTGAAGAATTTGTCTGTTATCCGCTGTTTTTATCCTGCTTCAAGTGGTCAACATGGTATTAGCGCTCATACATTTTGTAATGCCAGTCAATTTGAATACGCAGCAGCAGTTTTCGTTCGCTTTGAGTGCGCTGATGTTGTTCAAGTAAATCTTTTGGCTGCCAAATCTAGAGTAGCCCCAGTTAAAACCATCACCAATCCTCGTCTTGGGTTGCTGGCTGCAACGGTGGGAGCACGATTGTGCAGATCTGTGCTCAGCGCACTCCCGTGGGACAATGTCAAGCAACATTACTGGACCTACCACCACTGTGTTAGGTTGGATTCAGCGTGAAGAACTTCGGTCAGTTTTTGTAAATAACAAAGTTCAAGAGATAAGAAAACAGACTGATCCAACCTTGTGGAAGCATCTTCCAGGAGCACAAAATCCTGCTGACTTATCTTCAAGAGCCTATTCTGCTACCAACTCTCATGCAGTAGATGGTGGGAGAGACCCAAATGGCTTCTGCAAACTCAGGAAAATTGGCCAGTTACCAAACCTGTTTTTGACGAACAATCTGTTAAGTATTTGTGCACGCTATATAAATGTTAACTGTAACCTTTTATAACTGTTGGTTGAATGAGAGTTTTGTTTAAGTTTTAGTTCAGTGTTCTACTAATAAACGTCTTGCATAGAAAATGTCTGGTTATTTTTCGTGTTTGAATCCAGAACTATATCAAAGCCACGGTTTTTTAAAGACTATTTTTCCTTTAAGCAATTGAAGTTTTTGATACGCTTCTAGCGTAATAGAGTTATTTCTCTGTATAACGGATTGCATAATAGTTATCTCAAGCATTGAATTTGGTGCTACCGGCAAACCCTTTTTTCTCTTTTTCTTCCTTTCATCGGCAACGTCAAAGACTGGTTTGACTACAATTCTCACCTTTCTCTCACATTTCCTCGTGCAACTTACAGTAACTCTTGTGCGGATGCCAGTTGTGGTATGCCTTTCTCTCTTTTTTTCTCTTTTATATTTTTATGAATATTTCATTTTATTTTTAATCCAGATCTTATGTATTCGGATTTTTAAAATCGACTTCCTTGTATATATCTTTTAATCTGCAGTTTAGCAGAAAAAAAGCACTAATTAATATCATAGGCGGGTTTCTCCTCCTAACGAGCGGCTCGCCTTGATATTTTTCAAGTTTTTTTTTTGTCTTCCTTTTGTTGTATTTTCGTTTCATGTTTGTAGAGATGTATTGCTTTTTTGTTGACGCAGCTTTTGCGCGAATGCAGAAATAGCTTACTCCATTTAATTTTTCTTGTATTTTCTGGCATCAATGTAATTTTTAATTTTTGTTTTTTCTAATATATATAAAGGTTATCGGTTAGGTATAGGTCTGGAGAAGAGCGTATGTATAGAGAAAAGCGTATTAGTATTCAAATGCATTTTATTACAGATAATTATAAATTAATTGCGTTTCCTTAAAATAAGAATAGAAATGCATTGAATCGAATTCCGATTTCTTCACAATGTCCTTTTGCAAA
Organism: Araneus ventricosus; assembly: GCA_013235015.1. NCBI lineage: Eukaryota > Metazoa > Arthropoda > Arachnida > Araneae > Araneidae > Araneus > Araneus ventricosus. The sequence goes on along the minus strand of BGPR01000264.1, from coordinate 55,288 downwards.
CAGTGACCGTGCTCATGTAATAAAAAAGAAAGAAAAAAAACGATACTTTACTGAAACTTTTTGCTTCTTAATAAAGGAGATTTAAAGATATTAAACCCAGTTTAAGCAATATTGCTACGACAGTATACATCCTGGAACGCATTTCTTTGTAGAAAATTTTTTATTTGAAAAGAAAAAATTAATAAAAATAAATAGTTTACATTCACATGTAAAAAAAACACTTTATGCAAGAATTCCATGTTTTTAACGTGAAAGCTGAAGGGGGAGGGGTTAAAGGTGAATAATTATTATACTTATTAAATTATGAAGAAAAAAGAATAAAATGGATTTAAATCTCTTGTTTCTTAACGTCGCATGTTGAATTTTTTTTTCGTTTTTAACTAATGGTGAAAGTAAAACTGTTCTATTGGTGAATTTGTCGCTACACTGACGCTTTATGTCACTAAGAGCAAATTTGTATTTGTGGAAACCATAAACGCTTTGTAAAGAATATAATTCTGAATTAATAATAAGGAATTTGTTAGAAAGCAAATGGAAATAATTTATCATTCTTCATAAAGCATAATAATTATTATTCAATCTTTAAAAGCAGCGAAACATTAAAAAAACAATTATATTTAAAAAGAAAAGTCGAGTTGCATATCTCAAAAAGAATAATTTATTTACAAGCCCTTAAAAAATTGATTTGTGTTTTTGTTGTAAAGATAAAGAAAATCAGTTAATTAATGAAGTCCTTTTTGAAGCATTCAAATTAATTTCATGAAAATAATTATATATAACTTACATTTCCTCGAAATAAGAATATAAATTGCTTTAAATCCAGTTTACTTTTTTACGGGAGTTTAAACAAAAATTTAGTTGGATTTTTTTTGCAAAATTGGATGTTAATTTCTTATAATTCTTGATTAGCATAATTAATAGAGGAAATGAATTTTTAACTCTAGTTTTTATATTATAAATGTTTTTTTAAAAAAGGATGATATTAATAATAAAGTAAAAAATATCTAATACAAAGCCAAAGACGATATGAAATTTACCTCAAATTGTTTCACGATGAAAATAAAGCTCCTTATTAACCAACTGGGCATTAAAAATTAAAATTAGGAAATATCTTATTCAGCGTTTACTTTAGAGAAGGAAAAGATAATACGAATGCGAAACTTATTTATTGTAACAATCGAGCGTTTAAATCGTGCTTTTAAATAATGAAATTTAAATTTATTTTCATGCGTTTTAATTTTGCCTTTAAAGAGCAGTCTGACAATTAATTATTTAAAAAATAATTTCAATTCGGTCTTCATACCGATTATTAATACGTAATACCATAATTCTTCATATCCATTTTCTTTTCTCATCTGATTATTATATATGTTGCAAATAATATGGTAATTGCCATCGATTGAGGGATAAAGTAAAATGTACTAAACTGGGTTTAAAAATAAAATTTAATTGTAAGATATAACACTCAATTTGTTCATAACTATGAATAATTTTATAAATTGCTAAATCAGCATTTTTTATAAAAAATTGCAAGTTATCATTTAGTCTAAATATCGTTTCCAAAGACAAAATGTTTTTTCTTTGGAATTTGTGTATAAAAGTTTGTCTCCACCTGTTCATAAAAAAAGCATTAATTGTCAGTGAAATTCTCATTATCTTATTATCTTAATACATAATTTTTTTGTTAAAGTACTCCTGTAATAAATAGTGAATATATGTTTCTAATTCTTGACGGCGTTTTACAAACAATTCAAGTGAAGGCGATGAATCTCTGTTGTTTTATTCTTAACCCTTAACTTACATTTGATCAATATCGATTTGAATATGTAAATTTATAAGAATGATAACTTAAAGGTATATTCTTTGAAGTGAGCATGAAATGTTTTTATTGCAGATTACTGTGTGCAGTAACAAGCTCCAAAAATGTCTTTTTATCTGTCTGGTGACCAGATTATTGTTTGAACTTTATACGGCTTGAGAAGTGAGGAGTTGCTCTAAATCTAGAATATAACAATTTATATAAAAATAAATATTAGAAATAATAAAATACTTAATTGTAATTTTTTAAAGGTAGGAAGACACGTGAATATATTTTGCCATTATTTTCACCAGTTTCTCCTTCAGGTTGATTCAGCCACAGTGGTCATATAAGGGAAGACCATATTCTACAAGTAGCAAAATTTGGGAATCGTAATTCATCATAGCCTAACTTTTATAAAAGTTACCTAATCTTTTTCTCAATATGAAATAGCTAATGATATGCAAAAAACGGGCGGATCAGGATATTTAATTTAAATTTGAGAAAAATCTGAGATACTGTTTTCAATACAGTACAACGAGTCAAAAATTAGAGTTGTTTTAACTAATCTTTAACGTCTGGTCAATTTGGTTCAAGTTGCTGATCCCTTTCTTTACGCTGTAATTTTCTAGAAAGAACTGAGCTCTGCGATCATCGTTAATCTTCAGAATCTTTTTTTGTGCCTGATGTCGATTAATTCATCAATATGCCTTGACAACAAATTAATGAATTATTTGGCAGTTAATTGAAGTATGACCTTGAGCTTGAACTTTAAACTAAGTAAAATACTTAATAGTAATGACTTAATTACTGAGACAAACCAATAATAAAAGCTGTCAATAATGATTGGTAAACTATTTTTAAGAACTGTATTCACTCTGTCTATTTCATTTAGATGCTCAATTAGAGTGCCTCTAGTAATATTTTTATCACTTTAACTGTATTTTCATTGTAATTGAAAAATCTGTATTTTGAGAGTTTAAAGAGAATATTTATCGCCAAAAGGATTCTGTTTAATAAATGAACCGTAATATACAGTTAGTAAAACGTTACATTATCTACGTAAGTAAAATTTTATTAATCATCTCTAAGTTTCTTGAAAGTATCTTTGCTGCACATATCATTATATAAAATAGTAAAGCATATAAGAATATCTTAAAAGTGTTTTGATTAAATATCAATTAAACAAAAATTAACAAACATTTTCATGAAGAAAATGTATTACAAAAATTTATTTTTAACTTTGCTGATTACTAAAGATTTGTTTTGTTTGTGTATAGATTTGACCAAATATTTTCAGTTTCATGATTTGAAATTGCAAAAGTCCCGGATCAATCTTTTGGGACTCACCAGTTGTTTCATTTGAGCAGATTTCAAATTTCTGAAAACTAGAATCTATCAACATAGAACTAACGATTTCAGCGGAAAGGAGTTTTTAAATCTATAATGCTCTAAAATACGAAACATTGAAATAATTTGAAATCAGAATTCAATTTTTATATGATTCCTAAGCTATTCTGTTTGATATTAATTAGAAAATGTTTTAAAAGTTTAAAAATCATATCTTTTCTCTGCATTCCAACAATCATATTGTGAATCACCAATTCCTCCCCTCGACATTGAATCGTATTAGTTAGAAAGCGTTGATAAGAATACCAACTATGTTTCAATTAATTTAATATATGAGGTAATCCATTGATGTGTATTTCCTGCGAATCCATAATAGTTCCAAAAGGGTGGTTCAGATTTCATCTAAAGCTTATTGAAAAAAACTATAAATTTTATAATGAAAGAAGTTATTTAAAAATTTTTAAAAAGTAAAAATATAAAAACAGCATACATTTAAATCCAGTTTAATTCAATCCCGATTCTCAAGTCACCATTCCTGTCAGTTGGATCTGTAAAAAATTTTGGCAAGTTTGAAAACCACTTCTTTTTTTATCATCCTAGTAGAGAGCCTATCGTCCGATCAGCTGTCCCATCAATCCCTCTGCCCTACCATGAATCCAAAAGTTACAAATCATGACACGCGCTGGTTACGGCTGCAGTTCATTCACCCTATCCCCAACCCTTCCCCTCACCCAGGGGCCCACTCTTTTTAACCCTCTCGGGGACCCAAAGAGGCCTCCTCAACCCTATCCCTGCAACTTTTTCTCATCCGCATTTTGCAGCTGTTTTTCTGTCAACCCATTCTTCCCCAAAAATCGTAATTTTTTTAAACCATTGTGCTCTATCCGGGACGTACGGGTTACCCAATCCTTTTTTTACCCTAACCACCGAGGAGAATCTCCAAGGGCAAAAAGGGGTAGGATCTACCATGTAGGTCAGGGTCGATCATTCGGATATTTCTTGTCTGACTTCCGGACTGTCAACAGCTAAAGGGGTAGTCTTGTTCAAATATTTGAATTTCGGTTAAATGTTGTAACAAATGTGCATAACTAAATTTTAAAAACCTTTCATTATATATATATACCCTTATCGACAAGCATTTTATCGGACCATGTAAGTAATTCTAGCAATTTTTCCTTTCATGTCAGCAATTGAATCACACAGTTGCTAAATATGTCAACTGCTAAAACGTGATTAATGTCTACGTGATTCAATATATTGTTACAATAACTCTTCTTTTTATAGTTAATGGTAAAAGTCCTTTTTTGCCTCGTACATTTATTTAATACAACATAAATATATATTATTATGTTCTTCTGCAGATTAATGATAATCTGAAAGTAAATAATCGACTTTAGTAGCAAATGGGTATATTCTTGCTTATATTTAAATTTCAGTTATATATTCTAATAATGAATTTGCTGAAAATTTTTGAAATTTCTTTTGCTATCTAAAGCAACAATTATTTTTCTCGAACGTGCAAAAGATTACCGATTTTCCTTTTCTTTGACAATACCAATTATTTGATAGATAATTATTGATTGAGGTTTATAGCAGACTGTTACTAGTGACAATCTTACTTCTACAACTGATTTTTAAAGTCTTTGATGGTTGATGGATAAAAAGATCTTTTTCTATCTCTGTCTTTCATTGATGTATTGATTATATTAGTATCATTTGACTCTGTTACATAATAAAATTACATAAATTAAATACCGTAACTTATGATTGTGTACGAGATCCAAAAAACTGTTGATTAACATAATCAACAAATTTTTCCCAACATGTATGGGAAAAATATATCCCCAAAAGGTTAACAACCAATGCTAACATTTTCCCTAGATTTCAGATTAATATAAAGTTAGTGTTAACATATTGCTTCAAACCACTGTCATAATCATCTTATTATTAAAATGAATGGTAATAAATGGAAAAGACTCTTAGCCTCCCATTATTTTTTTAAAAGTAAGGTTTTTAATGTTTATTTTCAAGCTTTTGATGTATAATGAAATGGTAATACCAATTTGTTTTTACTGCTTGAAGTTAAACTCTAAATTGTAACTCTGATATGATCGAATACATTTTACCCGAGTAGAAAAGTTTTAAAAATTAATTTTCAGTTAAATAGCTAATATTTAACGACATTCAATGTTTTCCTTGTTTGATAGATATGTTGTCATTAACTAATCTATCACATCCGCCCAAAAGAATGGATAGTTTATAAGAGATTTATAACCATGTTTTAGTATCTTAAATATATAGTCTAAAAGATATCACAATTATTCATCTACTAAATTATACTAAAATTTCTTACAAATGGTTTATCTAATTCCTAAATTAGATAAACTATTCAAACCAGTTTTTAATCGCTATATAAATTTCTTTCATTTAATTAGCTACAATAAAACTTGTTGCTAACTCAATCTGTGCTTTTACAAAGAATATTGAAGATATAAAAAATATTTATTTACATATTTAATAAATGAATATAAAATTGTATAGATAAAAGGCAGACATAACAAATTAGAATAAAGGTAAAAATGAAATATTAATGAAATACTGCTATTGTTTTAAGGTTGGATCCTTGGGATACTATGTTTTAAAACTATTTTAGTCTTTATGAATTCACTCACACAGACTGACATAAATGAAGTATCTCTTATTGGCATAGATTGCTACTTCTTTCAGAAATTCTCAATATTCAAAAAAAAGGACGGTGAGAAATTGAAACCAGTTAAAAGTTGTAAAACATTGAGAGCTAAAATATTATGTTGACTGTCAGGTTTGAGCTTATCAAACTGTTTTATTTTGTTAATAATTCTTTATAACCTATTCGACATGTGATAATCCTGAACAAACATTTTATTTAGTATATCTGTTAAGGTCAATGTGATAAATCGGTTATTATATAAATTAATCGGATTTCGATGCGGTTATTATATATAAAAACCTTATTTTTTATGCGGCTATTATATAATAACCGGATTTTTTATGTGGTTATTATATAAAATAACAGATTACTCACATTGACCGTAACATTTCAATTGTTATAGTTTATGACAAACGCAAATGAATTATGTCTTGCTATACTGAACCCTTTAACAACGTTATGCTAAAGGTTGACTTCTCTAACGTTAATTGGGCATATTCGAACGTATCATCGAAAGGATTAAAGAAGGAAATAATCCCATTGTGTATATTGAAACAAACAGAAATATGAAAAAAATTTTAACTTTCTGTTACTTATCATTACTTTTAAGACAGGCACATATTTAATTCACCAATGAGTAACTCTTATTTTTTGCTGTCTAGAAGGTTAAAATACTTAAAATAAAATTAAAATATATTTCAGAATAAAATATTGCGTGAAAAACATGTAATCCTTCAAAACATGTATTGATAATACACATGGAATTCCTTTTGTTTGTTTGTTAAAACACGAGTTGAGTATACACAATTAAAATAGCAATGCATTTACTTCTTCTGTGCTAAGAATAAGCGATAAATTATGAATAAACAAGTTGTAACAAAAAGCAAGATTACAAAATGATGTGCCTAAGATTTATTTGATTTAATATAAGTTCAACCCATTTAAATTTTTGGTAAAATTCGCAAGTATTCGCAATAGTATACTTTGTTCCTTAAAAACCTTAAATTCCTGCTAAGATATGAAATTTTCACTATAATCCTAAACGAAGTGCATTTTTTAAAATTAATTTTTTTCAATGATCTGAGATACAGTAGACACATTATGAAGTGATATCAATCCACTAGCATCACTTCTATTTTTTACCCCTCCCAATTGTATATTCTTCTAATTATCCGGAATTGTATTTTGAAAACTTTAACTGTAATTGTCGTTGTTTGTATTCTGTTTTATACTTTATTGTATTTGGATTAGCAATTAGTAGTTGGTATTCTGTGTGTGTTAATTTTTAAGTTCCTTTTGTGCCTGCTATCCTTTGTATTTTATGCTCTCTCTTTAACCAATAACAGTCCTTAGGCCCTATATATATTTCATCAAAGCTTCAATGCAGCCATGTAATTATTATTTTTTCTTGTTGTAGAATCATTTTTCTAGGGCTTCCTAAAAAGGACACGGCTTACTTTTTCTTCCAGGAATGCCGCATCCCCACCGGATGAGAAATTTAACAAACACAAGTGCATGCAGTGGTTTTAAAGTAATATCACACTATTAAACACAGTATTCTATACACGATAGGGTTTTTCTATTTTATTGCCAATGCGCTTTTCATTCGAATTTTTACAAATTCCATTAAGGATAATTTTGATAAATCTTGAAGAAGATTTAGTCTTTCGTAGCTCTATCTGATCTCTAATAATATACGTGTCTGCTCTACAGGGAAGAGCGTTATCAAATTTAGCCCAAATATACTTTGGAGGGTGAAAATTTCCACTTTGGAATTATTTTTTCGAAATCTTATTAATAATTTAGATTAATTAAAAATAAACCAAAATGTCGCCATTTTTTCGTGATAACTTTCAAAAATACTATTGCACAAAGATCAAAAATTATTTATTCAATGACTCCAATTTTGTCGTAGTCCAATTTTTTGTCTAAAAATTTTTTGTCTAATCTATTTTCCGTGTATTTTAAAAATATTTTTATGAATAATTTGCAACAATACTTTTCATTGCTGCACTGAAATTCAGACAGTTTTCAGTTTTCCTCTTTCATTGTTTAAAGCTGAGGTATGTAGATTCTGCATACTTTTCAATATTCTGTGGTAAAATAGTAATGAATTTTCTTTTCTTTTTTTTCATCAAATTCTTTGTGGAGTTTGTAAATATAGCCCTCTGAGATATTAAGTATATTAAGAAATATATCCGGTAAGATATATTTCGAATGACTAAGGTTGACAATTTTAATTCTTTTTACCACCAAGTTTTAATTCAACTAACATGCGGTTGGATGTAAAATACGCCACACCATTTATATAGATGGAATTATTTATTTTGGATGAGGAGTAAGAAAGTGTAGTTGATGCTGACAAAGTGCAATTAGATGTTACATGACGTGGACAGTTACATTTAGGACAGTTAGTTGCATTAAGGACATTCATGCACACAATGAACGGAATAAATGTAAGGTACATAACATACCTTAAACGTCTATTACAATTTGAAAGTTTAAGAATGTATATCAAATGATACATAAGAAGTTCAATTGAAATGAAACTCAGTCACTATTACCAGCGAACACGCTGGTCGCCAAAGTTGGTCAGTACTAAATATTTGAGACTCAATCAAATAAATTCCTTTGCAAATTTAAGAACAAACCACTTCTTAAAGAACAAGTAAAATATGTTTTTTAAAATTCTAAAAGCCAGTAAAATATACGTGAAAACAATTTCATGAATTTCATGGAAGCTTCTGCTTTCATAACATCTTAACTTATTAATTTCCCTCTCCTTTACTATTGTATTGTTGGGATATTATAGGAGATGACTCGTTATCTGACCATGGTTCAAAATTGCGAGGTCCGCCCGAAATAGCCTTCGTTTTGCTTCAAAATGGGATATTAATACAACAAAACTAAAAAAGATAACTGCACATTTGGAAAATTCTAAACTGCTTTTCAGCACTAATTGTAAATTCGTATCCCAGTAGATGACGAGTATTTATATATTAATAATATTTAAGTCGAAAGTTTTGTTTGAAGAAAAAGGCTTAACTTCATTTTTCTGATGTATAAACTTCAAGTTCCAGATATCTCTGCAAATAATTTTTTTCTTATATATAAAGATTATTCACCTCCTCACATAGCCATTAAAATACTTTTTCAAATCATTCTTTGGTACAGGAAACGTAAAATATTTACTTAGTTTCAATACAATGACAAGGCTGAGCTTTCAACAAATGTTTTTAATATAATCAATCCATCTAAATGGAAAATTTAAAAGCATTTTTATAACCTTCTTTATATACCTTTACATATCTGTGTAAAATTATCCTTCTTTTTGCATATATGTACACTTTTCCAGCTAAGTATGCTGATCTTTTGACGAGTGAATCTATTCTGTTGAACTACCTGACGATTGGAAATTGCTTGACGAAATCGGGATAAATAAAACACTCAATTACTTCAAGAAATTTGACTGCAACAAAATTCGTATGCTTAAAGAGATTTTAATGCAAACACTCAACTAATTATTTGAAATTTTTGTTCTGTGTATTCTTTTAATTTCTAATGAATTCAATGTAAATTAGGCCATTTTTTCTTGAAATTTTGTTATAAATTATTCTCAAACATAAAAATTGCGCACTAGTAATATCTAGAAAAATAAATTTCAAAAAGAAAGAACAAAAATTTGAAATAATTCTCATTTACTACCCTTTTATCCGAAGCTGTGAATATGTTAAAAATAGAAACAATTTAAGAAGCGAATAATTTCATTTTTCGCTACGGTGAAATAGCATTTTTTTCGGTTAAAAATAAGTAAGAAATAAATAGGATTCATTAAAATTCACAGATATATTTTTGAAATCACCAAAATTTCGCTTTGATAAAAGTAGAAAGTCTTTAATAAGCTAAAGAGGAAGTACGATAAAAGGTAGTATTAATCTCTTTTTGTTTTTCATATTTCTATTAATATAATTAATTATACAAAAGAAATAATTGCTGTTTCAATTATATTTTCAAAGAAAATATTAGTATCTTTCTTTTGAAAGCAAAATATCAGTGATAAGAAAATTTTATTGGTGGTTAAAAAATAAATTCAATGACAGGAAATTTGGTTTTTCATTAAGCATACTTCAGATATTGTTTGCTTCTTACTAATTAATAATATTTCTTCATATTCCTATTTTTTTAAAAAATCTGATTTATAAATGAAGATACTCTTTGTCTTCCATTTTCACACCTTCTCTGATTCTGAAGTCATTGATTTAGCAGAATATTTCTTAAATCGGAAAGATTATTATTTTCAACATGCTTTCTAAATAAATGTTACGATGGTTTGTAAAAAACTGCTTTTGTAGACAATCAGATTGGCGACAACCTTTTCCAATATTTAAAAGTGAATTACTTTGGTGTCAGGTACATGGGGTCGTGGTCTAAGCTATCTCTTCATGTCTTTCATGTGTAGTGTAACGAAGGAAGATAATTGAAGATATGGAACTGCCGTCTGTGATACTCGGTTATTGGTCAATTATACTTAATGATTGTTTATCAATTAGATGAAAGCTAAAAAGATTTAAATAATTATGCTCTCAAAATTTATTTATCATAGAATCAGATTGTTTAAATTTCATAAAGTTTGTCCAAACTGCTACGTAATTCAAGTTTTTGTGATGTATTAAGAATACTTGATTATTCCGACGAGACGTGTTTATTCGTGTCTGTTCAACAAGGTATTAAGATGGTGTTCCTTTCAAAGTTGACTTCAGACTTCTTAGACATCAACTGACGTTTGAACAGAACATTTTAGAAGTCTATCCCTCAATGTCCTGGGTGGAGACACTTCTGCTTTATACTGTGTAATTTTAAATAACTGATTACTTAAGAGAAACTTCTGAAAGGTTTTGACAGATTGAAAACGTTATATTAATTTCTAGTTATTGTCATTTTTATTTTTTATAATAGCTTTTTTTCTAAAAAAAGACTCATAAGTATATCTTGCTTAGAAATCTGGTAGTGCGGAAACGGTATCAAATGAATACTTCATGTCATGTATAAGAGATTCATTTCTCAAAATTTGGATTTTGTATGTTTTCTGATATAAAAAGGTATCAAGCTCGTCGTAAGAATTACTCATATCTTCGAAAATTTACCTGAAATACCCAAGATAAAACGTATTCAAAATTCATCCATGTTTTGTTTTTGTTTAGTAAAGAGCAATTGAAAAAAAATACCGTAACTGAGATTATCCCCAATTTATAACTGTAAAAACATTTATTCTAGAAATTTATAGCATATAAGGGTAATAACTATGTTTGAATGTAATTCAGGTTACACAGCAACTGAATAAATATTGTTAATTCTGTACCAATTGTTGCCTCACCAAATCAAATATTTATTGCAAAAATCAAATATTTATTTTATAATTTATTTAAAAAATTCCTGTATCGTGTTTCATGAATAAGTTCATCTATTTGACGATAAAACTTTCCGTTATTTAAGCAATTCATTTTCTTATATATATAAATTCATTTTTCTCAATATATATAAATCTACTGTCGAACCGAAATACCGATTTTACGGAAAAGTATGAACTCTAGAAATGAACTGAAAGCTGCAATTGTTTTTGTAACCATCTTAATTTCTAAGTCCTTTAAGACAGAATAATAGTAAGCGTTTTCTATTCCACTTTTAATGTTTAAGATATTATATTAAATATTTTTTTAGAAAGATTTAGGTTTGCAGCATTTAAACAATAAAAAAAGAGCGCAAGTCTCAAAAATTTTCAAATATTATTTTCTTTGATAATAATGTAATTCCAAGCAATGTGTACTAAATAACAAAGATTTATTTTAATGTAATCCAATTAATAATTTATGTAACTAATAAGTTTTTTTGACATTGATTCAGGTAAACGTCCGATTGTAAAAAGATGACAAAAATAGTCAAAATGGATAAATAAAAAGCGTATCGTGATAAATACAATGTGTAGATTTCGGCTTTAGATTTATAGATTTTTCAACTTGATTTTTCTATTTGCTGTCTTCAAGGTATTTGTAACAATCAGATAACCTGTAATACAAATTTCGTTAAATTTGTAGCAGTGTTTATTGTTCTGTTACTTGAATACGACTTCTAACTTAATGCCTTAGGGTTTTTTTTCATATGGATCGTAACATCGAGTATAAAAAAATCCAAAGCTTAAAAAGAAAGCAATTCTGCATTTTTACAGCAAATAGAGCAGTTTCCGTTTAATAAAACTGATCACCTCCATCATTTTGTAAGGTACATTAAATACACATAAAGTTGATCCCAAAACCATAAAAATATTCTTTGTAATATAATGAGATTTTGAAAAATGATATAATTAAGACTTTTCTTTTTTGCATCAAAGAACTTTTTTTTTTGTTTCTCCTGGGTTCTTATCAAAAATAATTATATTCCTTCTCAAAAGAAAAAAAAATTAAGGTAATTTGGTTTGCTTTTAGTACAAGCTCCTTCTGGATTTACAAATTCCTGTTGTACTTAGATACACAATTTAAGATGTTCCATTTAATTTGTATCTAATATTTAAATCAAACTTGCACTGATAACCAATGTTCTTTCATTTATTAAGAAATAAATCTTATTTAACAGCGAATACGCATTTGTTCTCTGACTGGTTGAACTTACAGTTTCGTTTCAATAAAGTTCTTACGACGAAAATAAAATGACAAAAATATTTTTCTGTAAATAATTTTGCATGACTTTTTCTTGAAACCTTTCTTTTCTGCTATTATAATATTATTCGATTTTGAAACTGTTATTATTTTAAATCTCTTTGCAAAATGAGGAAGTATATTTACCGCAAAAATATTCTGCTGGGCTAATTTTGAATTAAAGGTGATTGGAGTTCCATTAAATAATCAACGAAAACTTTAAAAAAGAGCAATGTATTTTTATATGTGCCTGTCGTTTCTTTGATTAAAACTATTATGGGTTCTGCTCAATGCAAGGAATTAACATTAAAAATAAAATTAAAACTGTCATAGTTTCATTCATTAAGTTTTTAACCCTTTATAGCCTAACGATACTTAAAAGTTCCAGTTTAATCACATTTATACCTTCGTATACGAAAGTTTATCCTGACGTTATTCACAAGAACACTGAAATTCTTGAACAAGCATTAAATTGAAGTTGAAGGCAGATATTTTTTAATTATTAAGTTTATTTTATTCGATTTAAGAAGTTTTTTCCTCTCTGCTGGGGTCAATCTGCACAAAAACTTATCTAATGATGCAATAAATAATTAAATAAATAAAAATAAAAAGTTGCTGGTAAGTTAATTTGAAATATAAAGAGTTAAAGGATATTCTTTATATAGTCATGATTGTACGTTTACAGGTGTCACAAAACTAAGAAACATTAATACCTGTTTTGTAAGTATAACGGAAGTGTTTTTTGAAATTGAAACAATGTTTTTTCTGAATCTTGCAAACATGGTCTTTTCTTTGACAGTAATCGTTTTCTAATACCTATTTCTTAAAGTGAAAACAGGAGAGAAATTTCTCACGCTAACTTGGAATCTTACCTTTAACTAAAAGCGACAAATTGCACAGGACATACAAAAACTTTCTTAGAAAATACAAGCTACTTCCTCGCACTAATATCAATATAAAATAATTCTTATATGATTTTTTCTTATTTAAATAAATATATATATATGCTATAACTTGTTATAATATTATTTAATTTTTTTATAAAATAAATACATGGTTCTCTAACCATTTCTAAACTATGAGTTCAGTTTAGCTTTTCAGTCTCAAAAGCCTGCTGACACCTATTATGTATGAATTGAATTATATCTAAATCAACTCTGTATCTAAAGGTATATGGATCTTAAGATATGATACAACTAATCTATTTGGATATTTATTAAGTTAAGACTTATAGTAACAACTTAGAATTATTTGAATAGTCGGAGATAGAGTGTGGTTGGAAAGTAAATATTTAACATGTTTACTCTGTGGACAAACTTTTCACAGCTTTTTCACAAATTTATACGAAACTTCAACTTGAATAAATTTGCTTTCAGTTCCATAAAGTTTTAATAATGTCCGAATAATCTAAATCACTCAGGTGAGGTGGATATGTATGCACCCTGTATTGCCTGAAATTTTAACTTTTACAAGGCTTATGCAAGTTTTGTGTAATACCAAAGACGAAGCTTTCACGAATTTGGCGAATTAATAACGAAAATGTAAGGGTGATTAATTATTTTTAAGTGTACTGAGATTTGGCATTAGGATGTTAAAATTTTAAATTATTCTGTGAGATTGAATTTGTATACAAAGACTGATTCTTAAAGGGATTATTTTACATTACTAGAATTTCATGCATTGCTAATTTACATGATTAAATTCTAAGATAAAAGTTCATAATTATACTGTGAGAAACTGTACTGTAGTACATTGATTCGGATTAATATCCAAGTCCAGTTTCTTTGTTGTTAATATATGTAAGAAATTGATTTTTCAGCCTCAAAATATAAGTTTCTATGTATCATTCATTAAAGTTTGCACTCTTCTCAAATATAAAGAAAAACCTCAGAATTTTACAAATCAAAAAGTTTATTTCTCTTATTCTTAGACCAAAAACAAAACCTCGGATGAATAATTTTGTCTTTGATTAATATTTGTCTGATGAGGTTGTTGCAGCAAAATAGTGCTTAATGCATATTATAGACTTTTCAAATTTTGATTAATTCATAATAATTCCTTATAACTTATTCTTTCATTTCCATGTATATTGAAATCTCTGATCAATATTTTTATTGTCTGGTTAATTTTTGTGTGATAAAATTATTGCAACAAAATAATGCTTAATGTGCATGATAAAAATTTAAACTTTTTATTAATTTTAGCCATTGTTTATAACCAGTTTTGTCATTTTCATGTATAAATTTAAAGTTAATATAGCTGTACTATTAATCTTAATTTTTTAAAACGTATTAAAAATTAAATATTTTACAGAAAATGATCTAGGATATGAGTTAGAAGGTCACTTTAATAGATAACAAGAATCTCTAACAGACGACAATAGAGACATTATTAGTTTAGTTAGCTTTCAAATACTCTAGATTAAAATGAAATTATACCTAAAATAGTTTGAAGGTAATAATGCCTTAAAATAAGCATTTTTCAATTTGTTCTTTCTTAACTTTTACTGTGTCCTACAGCCTGTAATTTTTCAAGCTGAATAAAACACTTCGATGACAGAATAAAAAATTCTAAAAATAGAGCTTAACACCAATTACCTTCGATTTAATATACTTACCAATTCCATTTATTGCTTTGCTATAAAACTCAATTTTGATATAATTAATTTTGTAAAAAATACTAAGAAGAAATACTCCCTCAATCGGAGAAAATGTTCTTCTTGAATCAATGAATGAAGTCTTCCTATATCTTGATCGATATTTTTTATCCATTTATGCTCTTTTTGACAGAAGAATCGATAATATTTTCTTTAAAGTTAACCGTAATATGAGCAGAGGGATAAGCTAAATATGGATTGTCTTAGAGAAGAAAAATTCAAGAGCTTGGAAAATATTGAGCAAATAATAACTTCTTTACAGGTAGAAGATATTGAATATTCAACAGCGCTGATGAAATGCACCCATTCTTACTTTCATTAATTAGCTAATATTCAGTTACAATGAAGAGTTTTAAAATAAGGTACTGCGTTCAATAAGTCTCTCAACATTAAAAAAATCCCAAACAAATCTCTCCACCTCTAAAAAATATATTTATGTGGTTGTTAGGAAGATAATTAAAAAGTATTTCTATATAATAATAACTTCAATAATACACATAATACCACTTGATGCCTTTAAATTAATTTATGACTTGTTTCTCATATTTAAATGCAAAAACTCAATTCAGAAATCTTAGATCTATTTCTATGCACACATTAAATAAATAATAGCACAGCAATGTTCGTTTTATGCGTTTGACTTTTGAAAGTTTTATTTTTGGATAACTTTTTGTTATCTTGTGTATAACTCAGTTTACTTAATGCGTCCGCATGCAAGTGATCAATAATCGCGATTATATATATATAATTAACATTTATTTGTGATTTACTTATTTGTCTTTATCTTTTCCCCTTGAAACTCCCTTCCACCGTATTATTTACTTGCTTCTGTAACCTTTGTAATATACTTGTTGGTATACAAAAAGTTTCTCTTGGTTTCAAATATTAATTTTTTTAAAAAAATTGACACTTACACAATAAATGCTTACACAAAATGTTTTGATTAAAATGAAAATGTGTGTAAGCATATTTCTTAATTAAACTTTTTCTCACTTTGTGACACTTGTGAATAAAATCTGCCTGGAACATGTACAAAACACTTGCATGCATAAATAGTAAATCGCCAATGGTTTCGGATACATTTTATTTTGCTTTTCATTTTTGATGAAAACTAATGCTCTTGAAGAGATTCAAAACGAAGTTATTGAAAAATATACAGGGCAATTCAAAACGATTACCTTGAATAAATATGCTATAACTTACTTGTAAACAATGAATGAAAGAAAGATGTGAACACAGCACAGAAAGGAGCTTAAAATTTTGTTTGCGTAAGTAATATTTGCTCTATGTGAATATCTTTAGGCCATCAATGTGGTAGTCCATTTTGTTCCAGATATTACAAAGCATGTTCGGAATCATTGATGCCAGTGCATTCTCTGTATATACCACCTTCTTTTATTTCCCACCTTCACTACCGGCCTTTGGTGCGCACATGTAGTTCTGGATGTGGCAATCTGAATCTTCTGACATTACTTCTTGTGTCTTTATTTCATGGAGGTACGCCGAACACTGTCTTGGCGATTCCTTTGCCTACAACAACAAAGCATTGAATTGAACGTCCATTTCACCATCATGTGAAGCATGTTTGACATGCTAGTGAAAGGGCTCCAGATTGGATATAGTCCGTGTGATAAAGTCACATAAAGTAATTAAAATCAAAACTAAGTTTATTTCCGTATTGTGATACTAATGATTTTCTTCTTATAAAGGAAGAAAGAAATTATAGCCATTTCTAATTAGGGTAATAATTTTGAATTACTTATATATTCAAAACCAACATCATTACCTTAAAACGTATGTGAGAGAATTTTAATACTTTTATTATTATATATTTAGTATTGGAGCTCCTAAGAATTGTGGGAAAAAAAGAAGATAAAAAGTACGAACCCATTTTAGTTCTATAAATGATCAGTATTTTTGATGCATAAGACCAAACGTTATCTGAATAAGATTTTTATGTTTTTTAAAATTTAATTTCCTTCTCCATCTCTCTTTCTTGATAAAGCATAGAGATAGGATAGAAAGAAGATTCACGATTTTTTTCCTTAAAAAATTTAATTATTGAAACAAGAGGACAGAAAATCTGTCTTGCCAAGGTAACCCAATATCTGCCCTTCGCTTATTCATCATTACTTTTATAAATATTCCATGCTTTTTTGCAAGCGTAGAAATTATGATGTTCGGTATTTCAACACTTCGTAAACATTAGATCACACTAGATTTAATAGAGGAAAATAAATGCTGCTGTTTTGTGGTCAAGGAAGTTTCCTATAATTATTTGGCATTGTTATAAGTGATAAAACTCATTTTCTAGCAGCATCCAACACTAATAATTTGTTAGTAAAATCCCTCATGCCCATTCAAATGTTGGGCAGTTGTAATGACTACAAAACACAGGGACATGGCTGACAGGACAGAACGCAGGCGATGTTGTTCATTCCACATTCATTAACGACAGAACTAATAGAGGTAAATAAAAGCTAAAGTTCTGTGATCAAGAGAGTTTCGCGAACATATTTAGCATTGATATAATTGATCAACTAGCACCTTTCATCAGTGATCATTTGTCAGTGATATGCGCGTTCCATATTCACAAATGACAGAATTAATCAAGTAAATAAAAATTCAAGTGTTGTGCTCAAGGAAGTTTCCTATACATATCTGGCACTGCTATAAGTGACAAAAGTTACAACTACTGGCATCGTCCACCAATGATCATCTATCTATTCCAGATTCATAAACACAAGAACTAATAGTGGTAAATAAATGTTGAAGTTCTATGGTCAAGACAGTTTCTTATACATATTAGGCGTTATTATAACTGATGAAATTTGCATCTACTAGTACTTTACATCAATGGTCATCTGTCAGTGATATACGCTTTCCATTTTCATAAAAAGACAGAATTAATAGAAGTAAATTAATGTTGAAGGGCTGTGGTAGAGGAAGTTTCCTCCGTATGTTTGGCGCTGCTATAAGTGACAAAAGTTACAACTGCTGTCATCTTTTACCAATGATCATCTGTCAGTAGTCTGCGCCTTCAAGATTCATAAAAGACATGGTAATAACGTTACAGAAAAACGAAGGAGTCTATGCTTTTTTCAAAGAACGATCAAGTTGTTACTATGCAATTAGAAATTAAATGAAAAATCATTGCTGACAGGAACATAACATTGTTATTTGATTACAAAACCTGATTTGTATTCCAAGAGAAGACCTAAGAAAAGAGTCAAGGAAGCAACACTTCCTTCTATGCATAATTTGAAATTTTTTCAAAAGCAGTAGTATAGTAATCCACCGACGTAAGAAATGTTTCTAAATCTTCTCAAATACAGGTTCTTATAGCATGAGAGGCTTGATCAAAGCTTTCATCATAAAACCGGTTCAGGAAAATAAAAAAAATGTTTCACTGTGAATTATTAAAATTTATAGCACTTAAAATAGTTTAAAAAAGTGTTTCATGGAATAAATTTTCAAAATCCTCTAGGATATTTCTGTATAATGAATACTCCGTTCAAATTATACATCACATAAGCTTTCTATGGTTTTATCTTTGTATATTAGTTCTGCATTTTCAACCAAATATCAGATTTTAATTAATTCAAACTCAAAGGATTCCTTTAATACTTAGCTGAAGTGATCAGTTCTGGCTTGGAAAAATGTTTCGGATTGTCCTGAGAAATAAATATTTCATTTTAAAAATTTGAATAACTCAGTAGATTTAATTTTTTTAAAAAAAATTAATGAACTTCCATTTCCATCTTATATTACATATAGTAGATGGTCACTCTATTTGATAAAAGTTCAATATCGCAATTTCTTTGAATGTTATTAAGTTGCATTGAGCGTAAGCTTATACTTTTATTCCTCTAGCAAATATTTCGGTTAGTGGTAAAATGACCAGCTATCCCAGTTTAGCCGGAGGACTGCCGGCTTATGACTTTTTGTCTCGAGTAGACTGCATTTCCCTTGCCAATGCTTAGAGTGTATGAAATTCAGAAATTGTTGTCAAATAAATTTAATCCTGTTACGTTTTACAGTATGAATTCAAGGTATTTTTCGAAAAATTGGGTTCATTCATGCCCACATTCTTGTTTTAGGTTTCGAAATTTAGCGCAATTACGTGCATTTACTGGTGATACTTCTTCAGTTATACGTAGTATCCGAAGATAATTGGAAACCGTTGGCTTAAAAATTCAACATACTCGATACGATATTGCTACTGTTTTAACTTTCTCGTATATGAAGTAAACAAAAGAACTGTAATCGTCAAAAAAATTCGACCTTCCGATTTTAATCTTCACATTTTAGACCTCTCTCAGTCCGAAAAAACATTTTTGAAATTATGACTGTCTATTTGTCTTTTAGTAGCAGTAATGGTTGAAGGTGCGGGGGCATAGAACGGCGTTTTGTCTTCACTATAAATAAAAAACGGAACAAGTTAGACAGATGAAATTTGGTATGTAATATTAACACTAAATTGTACAGATTCCTATCAAATTTTGGACTAAATCCGGAAAATCTGTCTTCCTGTACGTTCTTGTGTATATGAACAAGACAGCTCAAAAACACAATGAACTAGATAAATGAAATTTGGCATATGGCTTTATCCAAAAAAATTGTAGATATGTATCAAAATCTGACTAAATACGTCAGAGGGTTGACTGTTGTTTGTCTTTTCATGTGTATATGAACGCGATAACTCAGAGATGCAATAAACGAGTAATGAATTTAAGTATATCATCTTTAGACTATAGTTGTAGATCTCATTCAAACCGCTTCCTTTCACCTCACAAAATCAACCCAGGGTCTCGAAACAGTCTGGTGGAATAAAGTTATTAAAAGTAAATTATCCAGCATTAAAACAAGGAACCTTGTGAAATTTCTCCTGGACAACGAATCCCTCCTATCACCAGATCCAGACTCAGAACAATTTCTCAATCCAAGTTCAACTCATCTCCCATAACTTGCGCCTATTCCCTCCCACTAATACAGTACATAAATCAATTTTTGTTTTAAATACTTTTTCTCCCAGGTTGTACAAAAAGTCTCCAAGTATGTTATACTGACGTATACATAATTTACTACTGTTCATCCCACCCTAATCATCTGTAATGTTTCTATGTCATTTTATGCCTAGTGAGTTTTTTTCATATTTTTATTATTAGCATTTAGTTTATATTTTATAATCAAGAAACTTTGTATACAGTGCGTGTATTGTGATGTCGCCTTTACTTTGCAATTTTTTTATTTGATTTTCATTAAATCTTTCTATGTATGCCCATTCAAATGACAGGGAACTTTCACGGTTCTGAGATCGGGGGCATATTGCGGTGAAAAGAAAAAGAAAGTCAAAGTTTGGACCACATCGTTCAAAGAAAAGAGGTGCTGTTCCAAAATGCTTACTCGACTCTCTAATACATGGAAAAACTACCTAAAGCGAGAAAAATCGTGGAACTATATGAGAAAATTGAGGGAAGAACACTCCCGTTTGGTTTTATTTATAAATTTTAAATTTAGAGTGGTTTTAAGGTTCCCTGAGGATGAAAAATAAAGAAAGGAAATGAATGTCTCCCAAGCACTTTTCTCTCCAAACAGAAATAGCTAGAATTCAAATTTTTCATCAGTATTTAATTCTTACTATCGAGAACTGCAAACAGTCTCATGATCGATGAAATGGTTGGTCTTCAGGCACCTAAAAAGAAAAAGAATATTTGAATGTTATTGATGGAGACATTGATGGCTAATATGGAAATAAAGTTTCTTTAAAGCCTAAAAAATATTTTTAAAAATGCATTGAAATTATGTCCAGGGGAAGCTACTAGGAGAATTAAGCAAGCTGAAACTCATCCCTAAAAATCTCAAAAATATTTTTTGAATTCCTTTGCTTTTACAGAGAATTAGCTACTACTTCGTGTTTAAGAATAAACGATTTTTTCATGATTTCTAGTAGAAGGGCATTTAAATAGGTCGATTCCCTAAAACAGCAGCTGCTTAGTCCCAAGAACAAATATGTAATTGGAAGCAAACTAACATTTTATAGATTTCTGGTTCACCAATTAAAACTGTTCTTAAGTGTACAAAATATAACCAACTGGCAATTTTTTCACAGCAACTTTTACTCCAATTATTAAGTTTGGAGGAATGCAGCATTAAAAATTTCCAGTAAAGTGTTGCTAAAACAATCACAAAATATATATTTTGGAATTGATTTTCGACTGCCTAAATGTGTTCAATTAACTGTTTTAAACATAATCTATAATCCCTTTTATTTACTATATCTTGACAAAATTTTATTATTATGCTCTTTTCTGCAAAATGTGATGATTATACTTTGTATATTATAAATCATTGCCAATACGAATAATTCTAAAGAAAAAAAATGCCATTTCTGAATTAATACTGGGGTCTTTCACTCAAATAATTTACAGTGGTAGTAGAAGTAGTTGGCTATTTTTGAAATCCTTAGTTTTATTTAATTTCAGTCTTTTCCGTTCTTTGAATATTGGTAGAAAGTCTTTTTTGTGTCATTTTAGTTGCGAACACTTTAAAATTCAAAAATCAAACATTTATGACAATAAATATTAAAGGTTGCAAATGCAATAATGATAAGCATTTAATCAACTAACCCTTATTTTATTTAGAACTCACTACATATACTATTTAAGTGAGATAATAAATATGTCATTGCAGCATGCATTCATAAGGAATTCTGCAACTGAACAGGAAATTCATTTATATTAATGCAAATTTATAAACAAAGAATGCGTATTAATGTGCTAATTTTACATCTTTCTTCTCAAACGAGTGTCACATTTATTATATTGTTTCTATATTGTATCCTAATTTCTACTTTTTCATTGAATATCACATGAAACTTTTATTTTAAGTATTATGTGAAATACTATGATTCGAATATAAATCTTTCTACAGGAATTCAGTGTTGCCAAGAGATCCAAAAATTGCTTTCAGTTATGATCACACTTTTAATGCTTTTATAAAGTCGTACTTATAAAACAGTTGGGAAATTTGTTAAAAATATGTATCAAATGGACATGAATTGCTAAATAACTAAAATTCAGAGAAAAAAATTCTAACTGCTTTCTCAGACATGATAACAAAAGAATCTGCTTCATACAGCACGGCTACAAACAATAAAAGTTAATTTCTTGAAATAAGTGCATTTTATTTCACATAATTGTCTTGAAACAAACAAAGGGAACAAAAACAAATTGGATTTTTAAAAATATCCCGTAAAACCTTGGTTCAGTTATATTGTGCAATCAGAAATTAAGACGCTTCTTATTTTTGAGATACAATTGAAAGTTGAGAAAAAAATTGAGAGTTATTATTTTTCCGTTTTTCTCCAAGATAATGGAAATTGTGTAGCACTGAGAAAAAAATTAAAAATATTAGTATAGCATGCAAAACAATCGATTTCAATCATATATTCTTTTATGATGCCCCTTTTTCAGTTTATTCAAGTGACTTAATTTACTTCCATATTAATCGCTTGCCATATGCAATGTATAATGTAAAAGCGTATAAAAATCTTAGTAGATTGTGTAAATGGTAGATAGTGTAGTGTTCCATTACCGAACCAGTAATGCACATGAAAAATATCCTATAGCAAATGATTAAATGTTTTCAATTAATTCCTTTAATAATTAGTCATTTACTACAGTTGAAGATAAAATTTAACCGCTTAACTTAAAAGCCCCGAGATTACTCGTGCATCGAATGATAGCAATTTTAGTCCTATAAACTAAAATTGAATCATTAATGAACTTTATAATTTGACACAAAAATTACGTAGGATCCATAAACATCTAAAGTATTCTATGCCTTCTTAAATGAATGACAGCCCCTTTCCAAAACAGGAGGGGTCATCTTATTAGATAGCAAATAAAATTATTCAATTAAGTGGTTAAAGTCAGTTTGAGTATGTGTGTGTGTATGCGTGCGTGGGAGCTCACGTGACACACATCAATTACTTCGCACTAATTTAACTTTTGAATCCATTGTGTATCTCCAGGAAGGAAAAGTGAAACATGGCGTGTAGTCAGACTGGGGTGACATGAACATTCATGTTTGTCACACGACAGTGATGTCATGTGAAATGAGAAAATTCTCACCTAGAGTTTAAAAAAAATATTTACACGCTTAATATGGATACAATTCCGGATGTATATAAAAGAGGAAAAGACGAATGCAAATAAAACGTTACCTGATGGATATTTTTACTTTCTAAGTATTAGAAAAGGATTGAAATTATCAAAAAGTTCTGCCTCGATACTCTGATAAAGCTCCATGTTTTAGGCCTCTGTGAGACAAAAGGAAAAAAAATCGAATTATCTGTCTACCTGTCTGTCGATCGGTCTGTCCAACTCGATAACCTGAAAACGGAAAAGGCTAAAGGAATAAAATTTGGCATGTGAGCTTTGCACCAAAACAGTAGATTTATATCATATTTTTGTGTCGTTGAGAAATCTGTGTGTATGTTCGCATGCTTGCATGTGAACACGGTAACGCAAAAACGCAACGAATTCGATAAATGATATCCTGGATATAGTTTTTTCACCAGTATTATCGATATGTATAAAATTTTGGGCAAAATCCTGCAACTTGTTGACTGCCTGCCAGTCCGTCTATTCGTATGTATAACTCAAAAACGCAATAAGCTAGCTTAGTGAAATTTGGTATGATGTTTTCACACCATGATTTTAGAACTGCAGCAAATCTTTGATTTAGTCGGTCAAAAGAAAAGTTTTCCAGAGGTTCATACTTGATTCTCTTTACTATACGACGAAGCTAGACACCAAACACACCACATCGAGAGGAGAACACTCGTTCAGATTAATTGACGTAATTAGACTTTCAGACAAACATTTCCTCTAACAATTGGAGCTAAGTGCATAAATATAAGTTGTGCTTCAGAAATAAGTTACTTCACACGCAGAAGAGTACTTTTGTTCCACCACCCATAAATTTTATTAAATTCATAAATATTCAAACTGAAATTTTGTACAGAGTGAGGTCGCAATTGAAGTAACTTTCTTGAAAGTAATAATAACAAACTTTCATTCTGTCAGTTTTCGATGATTTTTCAATACGATAATTTCAAATCTGCAGTAACAAATATTTGTTAATTTTTATTTCCTTTTTCACTTTTTATTTATATTTTTTTAATAATGACCAACAAATAAAAAGCATAAGCAATCATTTCTCGAATCATGCAGCCGAAGAATTGAAAACACTTCACGAAGCCGAATTACCAGTGTGCGATAATTCCGATCGCTTTAAACGACTCATTAAGCGCTTATTTACACCTTTTCAATGAAGTAGACACCCAATCATCGATTCACTCACTTCCAACACAAAGAAACAGCTCTTCTCTCGATTTCACACAGCAGTCATTATTCTTTCGACAATAATTGCATTACACCCTTTTTCGATAGCGACTTATTCTTCTGCCTTCCGCTTATTATAGCAACTAAGCCAATTAAGCCAAATAAAATAGGAATGATCTTAGATGGAAAAATTGAAAGGTGTATCCTCATGTCTTACCTCCACCCCCAAATGGAATTGCGCATGTCCATAACTTTTCTCCCACCTACCGTCTCCCCCTTCTATTCGAAACGATCTAAAAAACGTGTACACAAAAAAGAAAGGCATTTCGCATTGTAGATTTTCTTCGAATATGCATAAGTATGGCGCAAGGCTTGCATAAGTGAACCGCTCGACGAATCAGGAGCTTCAGCGGATAGCATGGCCTAGAGTAACCATAGCAACGGGATCGAGATATGTAAGACGACCGGTGAGAAATCGTTTGAGGTAAAGGGTGTAGCGGGATTCTCTTGCTGCTCACCCCTCCGGGGTGCTCGGGAGTTAGTTAGGACCCCGATAGTTCCCGTTTCGTGTCTTACACGATGTCTAGATGGTTACATGTCGCTTTTATTAAGTGGTTGAACACGACGATATCACTTTTCTATCATTAAGAGGTAAACTTCTGTCGTAAGGTGGTCGTTTAATTCCCAATTACTTTGTTGGAACTGAGTTAAGATAATTTGTTTCTGTTGGACTGCCAACGGAATAATTCTATTTAAGAAAAAATACGGTTA
>BGPR01000264.1:2033-29975 GCA_013235015.1 Araneus ventricosus | reverse complement strand
CCGTTTTCTACCTTTGAAATCCGATAATCTTTTTAAAAGAATGGAAGCAACTTGTTAGAAGCATTCACACAAGTTTCATAATTCGTTCTCTCCTCCTACGCTGTCAGTCGCGTGGCTGCAATAAATTATTCAGAGAAAGAAAAAGTGTCAAATTAGCCAGCTATGTCAGTTACGAAATCGATTTATAAAGATTCATGCGAGTTATCTGTCTCATTAGTTGGATTCCTCGCCATCAGCTACTGATAGGGTAATTGGCAGCTATGGAATCTCTTCTCAATTTATTAAATTTTTCACACGCGTCGTAAAACAAGAATCATTTGATTTTTTTAAATGAAATATGGCTCTTTTCACGTATTGAGAATTGGTGTGGAAAATAAAGAGTGTGCATAACTTCATTATCATTGTGACTATAATAAACTAACTGCTTGTAGATTCAAAGTTCTTTAAGTAGTTAGTAGGAAGAATTGCTAATTGAAATAAGAAGACTAATACCTAATGTGACCATACATCCGGTTTTGAACAGGACGGTCCCGTTTTTTGGTAGTCTGTCCCGCTGTCCGCAAGCAAAGCTTCGGGGCGCCCAAATGTCCCGTTTTCAGAAAACGAGCAACCCATGATAACAATTTCAAAAAAAGAAGGCGCCGAAAATAAAAAAATCCGACGGTAATGTCTAGTAGCCCGGGGATGACGGAGCATGCGCTGCACTTGTCACACATATGTAAGTTGGTCAGAAGCCTCCTATCTCGCACTTAGTTCTAACTTCATTACACCGCATGAAGTGACAGAATGAAACACTGGGAATATTTAAGTAGAAAGTCGTTGGGTGGAACTGTTCAAACACTTCCACACCAATAATTTAAATTATACGAACTTTAATGTAATTATTGAATATATTCTATGTCTGCCCGGCACTAAGGCACTCGTAGAAAGGGTCTTTTTTCTTATGAATAAGTTGTGGACGAGCTAGAAAACACAGCTGCAAGTCGCAGTTTATAAAGCAACGTTAATTTCCAAAAACGTTAAACGTTAAAACGTTAATTTAAATTTTAAGAAATATTGCCAAGAATTCTATTCTTTTTTTGTATCAACACCAAATATACTGAAATAAAAATGTGTTCCTAACAAATAATGCAAGATCACATGAATTATTTATTTTCACGTGCTTATGCCTGTTCTTTTCATTAATAAGTAAAAAACTGAAGAGATATGTGTTTTCTTCAATTCATATAATATTACCTAAAAATTTAAAAAAAATGTCCCGTTTTGAAGGAAAAACTAAATGGCCACTTTTACCCATACCTAAAGAATGTAAACTTTAAATTTAAGGTTCAGCCTCGGTAGTTCGAAAGTCAATAACCCAGAACTTTGAAGGTCTGCACTGACGAACTGACAAATCAATCAGAATCGGTCATCAACTGCTAATTGGAAAGAGGTTGGCAGCTGTGTGTGAAATCTGTCATGAATTTCTCACACGTGTTATAAAATAAGAATCCTTTGTTTGTATTTTAAGAAAATGTTGCTGTTCTTCAGAGGCAGGGATGATGTGAAGAGCATATATAAGTATGATAAATCAGCTAGTTGTTGAGTCGCTCTAAAACTGATCAATACATGGTGTGTATTTGCGTAATCAAAAGTGATTTCAAAATGGAGCGTTGAAAATCTGGAAGACATTAATCCCGAGTTTCCAAAGAAACTGGGTCAACTAACTAATATAGCTATCGAAATAGAAACACATCATTTAACATCAACAACTAGAGCACTACGGAACCAATTCATTAAAAAATGAACTGGTCATCAATTCAAGTTTTAAAAAAAAATGTCCGTTCCACGAAGATTAAGACATGATGAGAAAAGTGGACAAACAGAATGCATAACTTTATTACAATTAATGACATGTAGAACTAATAAAAAATATTGATTTAAGTAGAGGAATCGTTTAATTTTTTTTAGAATAAAAGGTGCTTCAAGAAAGGGTAAGAGTTGGTACGAAAAATAAGGAAAATGTATAATTATACACGAGTGCACAACTTATTGGCCAACTGAAAATTTATTACAATATTCTCCCACAATAAAATTTTTGAATTCGATGTAGAAACGTCAGTAATAATATTTCTCTGTCGACAATTGATTATTCAAATCTTTTCATACTTTTTATTTTATTTTATCTGCTGATAACACTGGGTAAGAATTTGAAAATAATATTTCCTATTACTTTGTTGCAAATATTAAATTTAGATTCATTAATCTTTAAAAATGTATGTTTTTTCAAACTCAAAAATGTACCAAAATAAATAATCGACATTATTTTATTGCCAAGCTATTTTCTAGTAGATAAGTTATATATTTTAATAAATAATTTATTGAGATTCGTAATACTATATGAAGGTTTATTTGATGATATGTTTATATTGGAAAAGGAAATGAGAATAAAATTTTTTTAATATAATTCTTTAAAACACTTGTTGTCTCTACTAATATTCCCATCATATTAAATATTTTTAAAGAGCAAATTTGTTTTAAAATGTATCCATTACTACATTGACATCAATGTTTTTAAATGCATTTTTGCCCATTTCCATCAATTAAATAAGAAAAAAAATCAGTATTGCAAACTAATGATCATACTTACACTTTTAAATGCACATTTCTCCTCGACTTACGACCACAAAAAATAAGTTTCAATTTTCAAAATAAAGCGCAATTTCAGATTTTTTTTTGCTTACAGTACGTACAATATAGTACATATTATATATTTTTTACATTATGTACAGTACTTACACTTTTAAATGCACATTTCTTCTCGACTTACGACCACAGATAATAAGTTTCAAATTTCAAAATAAAACGCAATTTCAGGTTTTGTTTTTGATTACAGTACGTACAATATAGTACATATTATATATTTTTCACATGATGTACAGTACTTGCACTTTTAAATGCACATTTCTGCTGAACTTACGACTTTAGAAAATAAGTTTCGAATTTCAAAATAAAACAAAATTTCAGGTTTTATTTATGCATATAATAATACAATAGAGTGAATATTACATATTGTTCATATTATGTGAAGTAATTATACGTACATAGATTGAATATTTGTGTTTTATGTACAATTTTTATAAACCGTTTGAATGAAAATAGTGACGAAAAATATAAATCACACTTACAACCTGTCACTTGCAACGGGACTCGGTCGCAAGTCGAGGAGGATCTGTAAGAAAAATTGCTTAGATATATATAAAAAAATGCATCGTAACAATAGAGTTCGAGAGTGAAAGTTAAGTTAGCAGTAAATTAGTAAAGAGAATTACTAGGGAGAGTAAGTTAAATTAGTAAAGAAAGAGTTAGTGAAAGAGTATATCTTTGAATGAAGATTTTTCTTACTTATAAATAATTAAATTGGTTGATTAACCAGGGCGAAACAAAAAGAAACAATCTATGGTTTCTATAGTTTTTGCAAGTGTTGATAAACGGTATATGGATTAATACGAAATAAAAACTGAGACAAAAAACTTTTGCATCAAGATTTTTAATTACAATTGAGTTTAAATTTACCTGATACTGGCGACACTGATAGTGAAACAAAAAAATCCTAAATTTTAATCAAAATGAGAAGGATAGGAAGTCTCAAATTCTTCAGTCTGTTATTCAACTACGAAGTTATTGAATGCATGTTTTTCATCTCAAATACGAATAAACAGAAAAAATAGGAAAATAGAAGTGTAAGTCTACCATATGCTCTAACTTTGATAAATGTGCAAAAAGGAAAAACACAGACTTCTTAAAAAAGCTTTTTCTGTTATTCATTCTCAGTGTTCGCTTCTGTCAAAACATTTTCTGAAGTAATCGAAGCAATTTGAGAAATCTTAAAGCTTAGCAATAGAATTTTCAGTTTTCATAAATCGATTAAATCAATGAATTGAAAAAAAAATAAAAAAAAACTGAAAGAAGATTATACGTAAGGTATGAACTCAATTCTGTAAAATATTTTTTCAGAAGTTAAAAAATATTCTACAGAAAATTTTAAGATTAAGTTTTCTTAATAAAGCACGTTTATGAAATATTTTTTTTTCCTGAAAGAAATTTTGCAATAGTTATGTAAAATTTTCTCAGAAAATGAACTAAATGAAAGTTCGTAGAATAATATCTTTACCTCTTAGGACTTTAGATATGTCATAAAGTCAAATTCATATATTCAAGAATCTGACTTTAAAATCTTGGGAGTTAATTGATGGCATAAATGATTCTTAATCAAGAAAGAAAAGAATAATGTTCAAAGTATTAAAAAATAAACATCTTTCTAACGCATTTTATAATTCTTCTTAAAGGTGAATTGCCATCCAGTTTCGTAATACAAATAACAAATTACTAAACATTCTATTGTAGTAAACAAAACAAAGAGAGAAATTCAGGATTTTGGAAATCATTTCGTTCGCCAAAAGACTTCTTTTTTCCTTTGGTATTAAAACAGAAGTTCTTATAAAATCTAAATTTATTGCACATTATTCGTTTTCTCAAAATGAATTCTACAATCTTGTATTATATTAAGAGGTTTTTCTAGAGCCCAGTTTTATATTTAATTTCATTCGTAGGATTTTTAATACACTGTAGTTCTTTACATATAAAAAGTTCATTGATTCATATATTTTAAGATGCGAGTACGTTTTCGAGAATTTCTCCTTCTTGCCTTTAAAATACTGCTGCAATTTTAGTGGAAAACAGGTATTGAAGCATGTTATATTACTCCTGGTTACGAAACAAATATAGTTTTATTCAATTATAAAAAAAAAAAATACTTGAGATCAATTTCTATTCAAGGATTTCCATTCAATAATACTTTGTTTTTCTCTCCGAAAAATTCTTCATAGTAAAAGAAAAAAAACATCTTTTGAATTTTTTTTATCAAGATAAGAAAATACGCGGTACAGACTAAGTTGGATCTTTACATACATTTCTTTCTTAAAATATAATGGGTTCTTCGTCTTATTTCATGAAAATCTTTTCAAATAAATAGTGGATTGTTGTTGATTTCACATCGTCAAGAATTATATGTATGGTTATTTACCAACTAAAGTTTATCCAGAGAATAAAGAAAGAAAGAAATGATAACGCCAGTGGTGAGTTTTATGTTGAGACTATAAATATTTCAAAAACATTAGCTCTATACACGATTTTCTGCTGAGAAAACACTGTGTGTAAATAAGTGTTGAATATGTTTAAATTAAATAATACAAATTTCTTCCATCATGCGAGTAAGTAAACAAGCAAGAGTACTGTAATGTCAATTTAGGCAGACAGAGACAATAAATAAATACTATAGAAAGGTCAAAACAACATATTTTCAATGCTCAAAGATTGGTATGAGTATTTTGTAATGAGATGGAGGATGTTTGTTTCAGGGGAGTTAATAAGAATTTAAAATTTCCACAAATGTTATAGCTTTTTTGCAATTTTTTTTCTTTCAAATGCCTAGGAAACTTTTAATAAAAGTATAGGGATGTAATGGACATTAAGAACAGGATGTGAGAGAATGGCCTTTAAAGCTAAGATGAAGAAGCTAAACTCCATGAATCTAGATTTTATGCCAGCCGCTTCTGGCGACCAGCTTTTTCATCCGGAATATTGGCTCTCTGGAAAGTTAAGCATTTAAAATGGGATGTATAGCTATTTAAAATTTGTTGGAAAAACATTGTAACAATTATAATGAAAATAATTTTTTTAAAATTATTTCAGTTAAAATTAAAACTGTAATGAAACTGGTGACATTGGAAAGATAATTTTCTGAAATTCAAAATTTTGTAATAATTGTTCTCGTGTAATTATATTTTCTGAATTTATCGTCGAAATACCCGAAAATTTCGCTCCATTTTTAATTAACGAAATATCTAGTTAAAATTTTGATACAATTTCTTCAAGTTGGGCATCGTCACACTCCAAAGTATATTTGTACCAAATTTAATTGTAATATACCTAACAGTCTCACCTGTAGAGCTCCAACAGACAAACAGGCACACATCCTCTTTTAATATCATTAAAAAATAATTAAAATAACAGACATACTTATATTAAATTACATGAATGAATTGTTCTCTCCCAATTTTCTGATCAACCAAATACATTTATTTGAAACTTGTAAATAAATATCGAACAATGGTAAATAGCTGTTGATAGCTTTTACTGTAATAAAAATAGAAAACAAAAGTCAGAATAATGAGTAAATAAAAACTGCCAAAATTGAATGAAGCAAAGCAAGCAAAATAATGTTAAAAATATTGAACCAAGTAAGTGTTGTTCCTTTGAGTAAAATTATAATAACTCCTCTGAAGAGTTTAAAAGAGATAATTTTAATCGTAATCTTGATTAATAAAAAAGTAAATTCGACTAGATGTTTCTCAACAATAATTTTTAAGCTTGAATAAAGTTTTTACATACTTAAAATGTTGGAAGCGTGGTAAAAAGAGAATAATTAATAATAAGCACATATCATTCTACATTTGAGATAACCCAGAAACGTAAAGACTTTTTTGAAATCGCTATTTCTTGTTCTTGGAATCTTGAATCGAATAATAGATATGTGCTTAAAATCTTGAATGACTATAAAGATTTCTTTCAAGTGAAAAAGAGTAAATTTTTTAACCCCCTATCTAGCATTTAAATAAATAGGTGTGTGAAACATGAGGAATATTATTTTATGAACAGCTACAGAGATAGTGCGAAACTATTAATAAATTAAATACTATATAATAGATGGTTTTTTTTATGACTGAAAATGTATGTTTCGTCTTTTAAGAAAAGATGTAATTGTAATTCCTTACTAAGGTGAGAATCTGAAAGACAAGCGCTTTAAGACTTACTTTAATAGAACTTACGTGTGGTAATATAAAATTAACAAATTTATAATTAATATAAAATTACCAGCCTCCATGAGTAATTCATTTATTGTTTCATTCCCAGAATTGCGTAGGAAAACTGGGGTGAATAATGCTATAATGTCTTAGCAATATCGTATCTAAGTAGAATTCAATTACATTTCTTAAAATTTGATTTAGACTTTAATTTGAAATTACGAGATACGAATGTGAACGTGCATTTACAGTTAATATAGCACTGTCAGAATCTTCAAACCATTCAAACACTTCAAACCATTCCAAACTATAATGGAAAGTGTCACACTCAGTATATCTGTTTGAAATTTTATAGCAAATCCATTTGAATCTATCTAAATGTCTAGCCTTTAATATGTATTTTACATTGGCAGTTAAGGCGATCATGCGATAAATTTTAAATGTATGATAAAATTAAGAACTGTTTACAACATCTATAAGAATGTCTTCTTCCCTCAGAATAACATGCGCAAGGCAATAGGCTAGCAACAATCCTTCTTATAACACTTTTGATTGTGAAATCAGTTACCAAATGCTTTAAAGACTCCCTTGTAACAAAGAATTTATGCAATTTGTTTGTCTTGTTACAGTTTTACTCTACTACGTTTTGAAATGAATTTGAAAGATCAGAAAGGTAAAAAAATTGAATTGGGATTTGTTGCATTTGCTGCGGTTTGTATACCAAGAAAAAATTTCTAAGGTTTTTATCTAAATAATGAGAATTGTCATAAAATTATAGGACTTAAAAAATGATGCAACATAGCAGTAACTGTCAATAGGATTACCATTAAAATAGACTTTGATAAAAGTTATTTTATGATTAATAAAACTGTTTATTTCTTAAAATTTCATAAAGTAATTTTTAAAAAATAGTTGCCTTTTCACGTTTAGTATTTTTTAGTGGCGTGAAATTTATCAGAATTTCTGAAAAAGGTAAGGAATTCAATACATTGACTAATTAAAAATTATTTGAGACTCATCTGGCGAAAGCATAAATTTTTATACTTTTATATGACAAAAAGTTATTTTGTTTTTTGAATTATAGTAAATTACATAAGTAGCTATTGCAAAGAGATTTATGTAAAGTCGAAAAGGCTGACGTACTTTATTGCAATATAAGTTGCCGAAATCATTAACTTTACTAACAATTCAACTTAAAACTTATAAGATTTTCTTCTGGAAGTTTCTGCCTTTAATTGCCTGGAAATGTGCTATTTTCTTATGAAATTATTGATTAAACTATAACTAATTTTAAAATTTTCAAATATGTATTTTTTTGTTAAGGATTCATGATAATATTAATAAATTTGTTATCATGTTACAAAAATATATTTCATTATTCATTGGTTGCATGCTTTGTTAATGTCACACGTTTTCTCTCTAATTTTTGTATTTCTTTCTACTGTTAATATCTCCTGAATGCTACTGATATTTTCCCATCGAAACTCATTATTCCACAGAAAATGTTAACATATTTGAAATCCTGCTGAAATTTTCTAGAGATATGAAATTTTTTCTGATACAATTAATAATTAAATATTAAAGCGGAAGTAAAATCAAAATCATTTCACCCAGCTTGAAAGCTTTTTAAACTACAATATATGCGTATGTTCTCTGTTCTGAACGTTTGTTATAAACAGTTCTTGCTACATGAAAGTTTTATTTTAATATTTTCGTAATATAGATATAATATCAATAATATTCCTTCTATGTAATTGAGTCGTTTGGTATGCTATGTTATTTCTAAGTACAAATTCTATAATTTTCTGTACAATTTATGAAACATCAGAAGCAGTAGTATGCTATTAATATGCTACATTACACTTTTTTGAAATAGATGTTTCAGATGAAAATGTTAATTAATATTCACAGAAGTCTTATAAAACAGAGAACTAAGAGTTGAAAATTCCTCAAATCTATTTCTTTTTACCAACTTATTTTATTTCTGCGGTAATCAAAATTAGATTATGCAATAAATTTTCAATGTTCCGTATAATAATTAGTTGTTTATCTTAAAAGCTTGATGCGTTGCCAGGATTCAAATTTTAAAATGTTATTAAATGCAAAACTAAAGCAACATCTTCTTTATTTTTAAGTATCCTAGTCTAATTCATGAATTTTGACACTAAGGTATAAAATAATGGTATGAATTATATTAAGCTTCCTCAGATACACTTAAAACATATTAATAATCAAAATAATTAACGTTTGATTGGGATGAAAACAGTTATTATCGGTTCACAACAGAGCGGAATGAATCCTTACATTGTACAGTTAAACAAATTCTATAAGTTTTTTGTTTATCAATCTTCAAGTGTCATAAAAAATAAATCGTTTCTTCAAATGTTCAACATATATGCGTGAGAAATCTTACATGAATGAATAAATAGCTAAGTATTTATATGATAATGGATGCAAATTATTTCTTGCCTATCCATTTTAAACTACAACTTATTGAATAAAATGTTTTCCGTATTAGATTTTCCGATAAATACTATTGAAGTTGGTTAAAATTAAGCAACAAAGTACAATAAGTTAATTGTATAGAAATACATAAACCCTTTAGTACCATTTTAATATTAATTTAAATTAAATATTAACTTCTAAATGTCTTAAGATTTAGAGAAATAATAATTTTAAACCTTTACTGTAAGATACCCTAAATTGAAAAAACGTTAAAATTGGAAACGTGACTCATACTCATTATTTCAAAAAATTATATAGTAGCTACACTTTTTGCATTTCTAAATAATATGCTTAAATGTTGATAAAATGCTGATAAGAAAAGTCTCAACAGTCTTCAAATTAGAGAGTAGATAGTTTGAAGGAAATTGGTGGTTACGCGTAATTGTTCTAATATGTTTAAGAAATTTGGCAGTTAATTAGCGTAATAATAGAGTTTTGTGCTCTCGTTATCTACTGGCTTTTAAACACTTCTATCAAAACCCTCTTCCATGTTTTCTGTTAAACAGCATGTAATTATTGAATCAATCATATTTGACGGCAATGGAAGTGATCAGTACAGAATTATACGAAAACCCAGAAAGACCCTCTTGGAACTTCTGAGTGATAAGATCAGATACGGGTAAAAATCTATTTTTTGGTTTTATGACAAATAACCGGATTAGCGAAGTAAAGTAGCAATTTAATTTTTGATGCTTTCAACGTAAAAAGAAAATTGAGAAAACTTTCGTGATACACAGGCGCAAAATGTATATAAATCGTTAGATATGGGTTTGGAAATATATAAAATTAACGGAAATTAAATCTTTGAAGTATAAAATTTTTTGCCAAAAAAAATTCTCACGTATGGAGATTAGATGGTTCGATATTTTTTTTTATTTTCTTAAATTTATTATTTGTATTCTGTGGAAAATCAAATCATTGATTTAAATCATTTATTCATGCTTCCATCTTAAAAACATGGACTGAATGCTTCGTTGTGTTAATGAAATCTTTTGCTTCTTAACGCAAATATAATATTCATTTTGTATTGTTAAGTATATTGAACTTTAACACAAAGTTAACAATACTCTTTTTCAATTTGTGAAGATAGGAAAG
The DNA here is from genome assembly GCA_013235015.1 of Araneus ventricosus. Taxonomy (NCBI): domain Eukaryota; kingdom Metazoa; phylum Arthropoda; class Arachnida; order Araneae; family Araneidae; genus Araneus; species Araneus ventricosus. The sequence goes on along the minus strand of BGPR01000264.1, from coordinate 19,530 downwards.
AAAGTAGTATCAAAGTAAGTAAGTTTCTAGTCATATATTCAGCACTTCAGTTCTTATCCCAAAAATCAAGAATACCTTTAAACTACCATTTAAAAAAACTCCAGAATTTAAAAACCTATTAATCAAAATCTTTTTTTCTTTTTTGCTTTCTAATGTTTAAACCTGTGAACTGAAAAAAGTAACGATGTAATCTTGAGATTATTTTATTGCAAATAAAAGCTAAAAATGCTCGCAATTGATTTTGATTTATGTTTACAATTATTGTATTCAGTTTTGGATTTTTTTTAGAAATTTCACGTTATTAAAATTGGGGAACATATGATAACGACCTGTTTTGTTATTGGTCTATTAGCATTAAATCCTTACTTTATATTTTAAATTAAATTCAAAAAATATAGCAGAAAATTTTAATTCTTCTACAGGGTAATTTTGTTTAAAACCTATAATTTCTTTATTCTTAAATCCCAAAACATTACTCGTAAATTACTTTTTAAGTACATTATCAGAAAAAATCAATTATTTAATTTCAATAACTTTAATCAACATATTCTAATTCTACTTAGATTCTTCATTTTTGCTGATGAAAGAACTTTGAGTCCCCCCCCCAAAGTCGGCCAGATATGTTAAACATTCCATTAAGGAACTGAACTATGGAAATGTACATGCTGGAAGTTAACGATTTCTTTCTCAAAATCAGAAAAATGCAAATAGAAAATTTTAAATCAACGAATATTCACTTCTATGCAGCTCACAGTAGTTCTGCGTGATTTAAGAGAATTCCATTCGGTTTAGATCGCCAAGTGACTCATTTCGTTCAATGTCATTAGGCAACTCAACCTAATCTGTGATTTCCAGCAGAGCTTCAGGCAAATTTTGAGGTACATGCACTTAATCAAACAAATCTATTTTCAGTATGAATAAAAGAAAATTTCCATTGAAATTTGCTACTGATGTCGTCTTTGATTCGATGCATCCATCTTCTTAATTTAAGATTTTTCGTTCATATGAGATTTTGAAAAGCTACCTCTTTAGCATTCCTGAAATGTTATGCATTAAAATGCTAAGTTAATGCAGAAAAATATTTCATAAACTATTAATTCTTCAAATTTTTGCGATTAATTTTATTTTACGAACCATCTTTGTTGTATATGATTAAGCAATGGGAAAAATATCTGTAATGTTTAACTAAAATTCTTAAAACTCTGCTGTAAATATTAAAATAACTCTTGTACAAAATTTAATAGGGGATCATTAGCCACAATCGTCATTTTCAAAGTCCTCACCATTGTCTGTAAAGAAAAAATTCATGGACATTTTTTATTTATTTATAAAGCTAAGTGCTACAATATATTCTTTTAGTGATTCACGATTTAAAGTGTTTGCTTTAGAAACAGATATACATTGAGTACAAATATTTACTACATAAATTTTTAAATAAATATGAAAGTTATAAGTATTAGAAGTTGGCATTTATTTAAATTGATAACCCAAAATCTTGAAACTGATCGTTTCAGCATCTTTTATTTGTAGAACAGTGCAATACAAGAGTGAAAAAATAAAAAATAACTTCCAGCAGAAAAACTTTCAGCTCTAAATATTTTTTCATTCCAGGTAAAATGTTGTATATTAATTCCATGACGAATAATTTTACTGAACTTTCTGCTGCATATATTTGTAAAGTGATAAACTTTTAAAAAGAGAATTCTAGTGTTTATAGCGCAATTTTTGAAATTGTTAAAGAATGTATTTGCTAAAAAGTATTTTTTTAAAAAACTGGTGCATTCTCATTTATAGAAAAGCTGTTTATTAGAAATGCAGTCAGATATAATTTTTCTCTTTTATTACACCTTTCACTTACCAAACGGGAATTTTGTTTTGATGTGCAACAGTCCGATTATTCGTTTATTATAGCTGATATTTCTTATTGTATAGTTGACATCAAGGAAGCTTTAAATATTTTCAGCGAATTTCGATTTAATTATAACTATCAAAACTTTGATGCATAATCGTGCACGCTTACAAATCTTTGTTAATTTTTTAGAGAATCGCAAGTTTATCAATCAAAATGCATAATGGTTATAAAATAAAAAGAAATCAAAGCTTCCTTGCAGACAGAAGCAATAATTATTTTATGTAGAATGAAGTATAGTTAAATTTCAAAACAATTCAACAGAACTGGAAATGTTAGTTGTTAATTTTTAGAACCTGCACTGCGTACCTATAAAATTTTGTATTTTTATGAATTAAAGGAGTTGAAATAACACCACCTGTCTAAATTTTTTGAAATTTCAAAGAGGTATAAAATATTCATTTTTTCACAACAAATAACAGATATTTCTGAATTTTTTAACATCTAATATAAACATAAGACCGCATGTGAAAAAAATTCAGAAATATTTGTTATTGGCTGCAAAAAATTGAGTATTTTCTTCCTCTTTAAAATTTGAAAAAATTGAGATAGGTGGCGTTGATTGTTAAACGACGATTTACTAAACATACGAGTCTAAATTTTGGAGAGATGGCATTAACTAAAGTAAAAAATTCGTGTCGATAAATTTTCAAACCTATTATCAGTTATCGAATGAAATTTTTTAATTTCAGATCTTGAAATTATTATAAAAAATTAATTGTATCATTCTTTATGACTTTCAAAAGACCAAAAATTATAAAGAATAATTTCATACAGTAAGCTTTTTTGATTAAATATGAGGTTTCTATCAAGCATTATAACATCAGAGAGACGCTTTTTTAGAGAACAGGATGCGATTACAAAATGACTTTTTACATCAATATAAAATGAGATGAAAATATTTTTATTTGATTAAACCAATAGAAAATTACTTCAAATTAAATAGGAAAAATATGTAAAAATCCGCAATGAGTAATTAATCTCTTTATTCAATCTTTTTTGCAATAAAAGTTTTGATTGGCTTGAATGATTCCTATTTTTCCTATTTTTTTTTTTTAGTTCTAACTTTAATAGAAATTTATTGGCGTTCTAGTTTGATAATATTAAAATACGTATATATACTCTTCCTTTCCAGTATAAATTAATTTAGCTGGAGAAGAATTAAAATAATTTCCTGATTAGTAAAATGAAGGAAAGTAAGCTATATTTAACCAAAAAAGTACACAAAATACCTAATACTTACGGCTCATCCAATACCAGTTAGCTATGTTCCTGGAATACAGATCAGAGATGTATCCTCGCAGTATGTTAACATTAGAGTGAAAATAGGATCTGTGTGTTGAAGGGGGTAAGCACGTGTCAGTGGGGCGATATGAGGGTTTTTCAGGGCAGTGGGCCCCACCGGTTCAACGACCCACTTGCGGTAACCTTCTGTCTAAAATCGCCCCCACGGTGAGCCCACCTTTTTCAGTGGTTAAACCTACTCTATTTCTAACAATAGTTTGCATTTTTTATTTCAATAAAAATAACTCTTTTATTATTTTCAAACAATTATATAGATAATTTATTTTAATGTTCTATGACATACATGTTATAAACGTTTCAGAAATAACTTTTCCTGCTAATTTCAGATTACTATTATTATTATTATTTTGTCACTGAAAAAAGTACTTCCTTTATGAAAAAAATTATCACAGTTTATATTTCTAGATGTCATTGGAATATGTAGCATTATTTATTGCAGATAATGTGGGTGATATATCTAGTAAGATATTCAAATAATAATACCGCATTCATTTTGTCGCATAATGCCGTAGGAACAATGTAATGTCGAAACACATAGTAACATTTGCTTTACATTTTGGTAGTTTCAAATTAGAGGATCACAGCAAAACATTAAATTATATTAAATGTGAACAAAAGCTTCAATTTTTTTCAGCTTTCAATTTCTTATAAATGTTTCAGCCAAGATTTAAACATATAAACCAAAAATATCACCACATTGCATTAATTTTAGTTTCTAAACAAGTATAAAAACTCGACAATAAAATAAAGCAAGATAGAATATATATATATATCGTATTTCATTTAAAATATTTTTTTATTTGATGATATGATAATTAATAATTTTTTTTGTTTTATACTTCAGTGATACGAAAACTGCACATATATTTTTTTTCTTAGACAAAATTCACAAAAATTTATCAAGACACATCGCGACAAGGCAGTTGTTATCTAAGTCTTTCTAATTCGTAGTTGTTAAATTGAATTCGTTTTTAATTATTGTATATATATTTTTAAAAGCATTTTTAACTGGAAATTTGATGCCCCATTTTTAAGGAAACTTTTTTTCTTTTTAAGATAGAAAATATCGCAATTTCCGCCTTACATGAGTATTATTGTAAAAAGATGGATGCTAATTATTCTGTTTCGGAAAACTTTATAAAGCAGTAGCGGTTGTGTGTTATATTCAGATTAATGATGCACCATTTTAGAATTATGATACGCGATGCCAAGTTTAATCTTTCGAAGACTTGGCAAAAATGCACTCTGAAATGTTGCAGATGCCCCTCCCGTCTTAAAAGGATGCAATAGCTTAGGAGAGGTGATACTGTTGCTTAGCAACGACTGCCCAGTTCCGGAATTGTTTGACTTTGGAGAGTGGGCCTTTTTAAAACTCTCGTGCCATCTAGTGGGAAACGGAATTCTTTCCTTGAAAACCTTTTATTTTTTCTTTATATTTTTAGGAACAGCTCGTTTAAAAGAAAGATAAACATTTCGTGAAAAGAATAAAATATGCAGAAATAATATTATGAGAATTTTTTTCTGCGAAAGTAAACAGTCATCGTAATAAATTTTTGTCTAAACACAAAAACTGCGGTAAGTAAAATTATTTTTTAATGTAGCATCAATAGCAATAAATAAAAATCTGTGGATTTCTCCGTCCTTAATATTTGTTGAATTTTTTAAAAAAATATTTAATCAAACAGTAATCGAAATATAAAGTTTAAACTCTACAAGAAATTCTACTTGAAATCTATTTATGAAGGGCAAGAAAATTACAATTCTCAGTAATATGTTTTTATTAATCAATTCTGAAAATGACTATAAAAACTGTAACATTATGGAATAAATAAATCTTATGCTTAGACAAACTACAATCCTGAATTATTTAATTGCTATAAATAAATCAATGACTGGTCAATAAATTGCTTTCATTCCTTTGCTTCGTTTACTGCATCCTTACCTTTCATTCAAACTAACAACCGATTAATGTAACTGTATTATTATTGAATAAATATAAATTATATTTAATGGTAATGAATTCCGCAATTATTCATTTTATCTAATTATAAGAAAATAATAAATTCATTCCTTTCATTTTTTCATCTTGTTTATTACAGTTTCACTTTTCATTCAATATCACAACCTTTTAATATAGCTTCATCTCAGCATTAGCTAAATAAAAATCATGGTATTGAAAATTTATTATATGAATTAGACATGTAAGTATGTATTCTTCATCACACTTCTTATTAAAAACAATTAAGCATAAAAATATAAGATAATTTAGTTTTATGATGAAAACCAAGAAGTATATATTATTAAGCTGTGGAGTATAAATTAATTCACTGTATGATGTATATACTATACCAAGTTAAATATCCAATACATTTTTGTACATTCAAAATGATTGTATTGCTTAAATGCACTTACTCTTATGTTGAAGCTAAGTAATATAACGAAACTGTGGCTTAAATTTTCTTACAAATTTTCATTTTTAGAGAAAAAATCCAGTGTTATCCACGTATAATTTAACTAAAAACCATTTTGCAAATAAAATGAAGCATTCTTGCTTTAAAAATTAATTACCCAAATTGCACCATTTCAGTTTTCAAATAATTTTTAAACCCAGTTCCATATAGAAGTGAAAATTAAATACGTATTCGAAAGTTTTAAAAAGTATTTTCATCTATTTGTCATTTGTTGTTATATTTAAACAAAACTATTAAATATATTTATGAATGAATTTCAATTGAGAAAATAAGGGAAATGAAAAATTCAGATAATCTTAAGTTGAAGATTATAATGCTGAATTGCAAGAATTGAGAAATCAAATAAACATATTTCTGATTAAGTAATAGTTTGAAAATCTTGAACTTTTATATACACTTCGCACAACTCTGAATGATTCATTTCTTATATAAACATTTTATTATATGTTTTATTTATTATGAATTTTAAATTTCATGATTGTGGAAAATTTTCATAAATATAAATTTCAAAATTTCTTAAATGTTCATGGCTCTGTAATGATATTAGATTCATGCAAAACAAATTAATGTTGCGTCAATGATCAAGAATAAATAATATTCAGCATCTTAAGCAACTTTTCTTTTTTCTCTGAGAGAATAAGAGAGAAGAAGTTTTAATCTCTTATTTCCAATGAAATAAGAGATTTAAACCTGAAACTATAAGGCATAGAATCATTCATTCACAACTTATTTTAAGCATTTATTATAAACATTTTTTTTTATTTTCATTGTGAACTATTGCATATTTTCGCAATGTGATTTACACCCGTAGTGAAATTCTCTATGGTGAAAACTTTAAGAAAGAAATCAAACTAATATGCTGTTAATTGACATTCAATGAACCTAAGAAGCTATCCTATTAATAAAATTGGTCATTATGCTGTTCAGTTAGAGTGGACGATGACTGATGACTTCTGAATTTCCGGGTATTCCGGATATGGTTAAAGTGAGTCAAAAATTGACACTATCCTGATTAATAATATTAAATTGACACTATCCCGATTAATAATATTCAAAGATGTACCGAATAAGAATTTCGGTATGATAATTATGGAAAACAAGCGAGAAATGGAACTAGAATTGATCACTAAATAAAGGTGACTATATTCTATAAATTAAAGTAAAAAAATTCTTCAAGTTAATGATTTTTTTAAAATGAAATGAAATGTTCTGCTTTAAAAATTATAACTTTTACTATTTAATTATAATTTTTTTTAAAACTGGAAAATCCGACGTCAGTATGATTCAACATAGGTTCAAATCTAGGTCAAAGAATTTATATTAGCTGGCGATACTCAATTACTTCAAATAAGTATTTACTTTGTAAGTTTAGCATTATAATGAAAATTGCTTCTTTATTTATAATAAAATTAAGAGGCTTTGTAGAATTTGATGCTGGTATTGATAGTAGGGTTTGATTTTGAGAAAACTTACAGGAAAATGAAGTTTTTCAGATGGAGAAACTGAAATCGTTTTATTCAGAGCTTATACCAAATTAAACTAAAATAACTTGCTAAATATTAAGGTATGATTAAATGAAGTACTCTAAAATAATTAGAGATGTTGAAAGAAATAAACTAGAAATCAGAAAAACGTAAGCGAAGTAGTTTATATGATTTGATTTTAAAGCTAAATTAATGCATTTCTGTTTGAATTTATGGTTTTCCTTTATTTTTGTATTCATATCGATTTCTAATTTAAAATATATCACAAACAATTTTTTTCTGTAAGCAAAATTTTAAAGAATATTTTATTCTTCTTGTATGGAAGATAACCTGTTAGAAGTGGGTTATATTTAAATGTAATTGAAATTATCTCCTAATAGTATGTTTAAAGAAATGTTTCCTTACGTATCCAACTTATATTTTTTTATTTCAAATAATTAATTAAAATAATTTTTTAAAAAATTAAAATATCCAAAATGCAATAATGAAATTTTGATATTCTCAAGTGCACTGTTGAATTCCCGAAAGAAGTCCTGACAGCAATGAAATTGAATTTCAAAAAATTTCAGTTTAAAAACCCAATCAAAAAGTTATTCAAAGGATGAAGTTTTTTCGCTGTTCAAAACGAGGAAGACAAATTATGAATGTTTTTTAAAAAAATTAATGCCTTCTTTAATAAAAAGCACGATTCCTTTATAAAAATGTAATTGTCACAAATCAAATTCCAGCATACTTCTCCCGCAAATTTCTGAGGATTTATTCTTAATGTAAGTTATGCGGCGCATGATTTACATTAAGAATCTCTGTGAACATGTGAACAAGTTGTTCACAAAAGCACTCAATTCACACGAAACTAAAAAAACAATAAAATACGATTTGTTAAGTTCCGTGAATTAAATTTCTGTCAGTTTTTACTTTTGTTGAAAATTAAATAGTGGATTTAAACCTATCATTTTAATGTTATTGTATGAATTTCCTCTAGTACAAGCTAGCTACAAGAATTTATTTCATCGATATTTCTAGCTGGTATGGGAAGAATAGGATTTTGAGTAGTAATGCTTGAAATTACAGATAAATAATTAAGCATTTTATTATTATTATGTGTTAAAAATGCAAACTGCATGACAAATTTCTGTTTCTACAAAAATATGATAATTTCATTTCCATAAAATCATGTTAACAACCCGCATATACAGTATTTACCACAACGGTGCGTTAGTTGTAATTTATGTACATGGTTTCCATGCTGATTACCAACCCATGTCAAGCAAATTTCCTGGTTGGCAAGGATTAATTACACAAAAGTAGTGAAGTTAACCGTTATTCAGAAAATGGTGAAATATTTCGTGGAGGAGTGTTGTTATTAATCCCTCAAAATATTTAGTTGTTTAACGAACATGACAATTTTTGGTGAATCATCTTTATACAAATCTTCCCACACTTCAAGATTACGTTGTAATAATATCATGTTTGTATTAGAAATCGTATGCTCCTGGCTGTTGTTCTCAAGCTCTCTCAGACAAAATGTGTTCCTGTACTCCTTTTTATTTAAACTTTATTATTATTTGCCCTGAAATATTGCTTAAAAGAAGCGCTGAAATGTTGCTTGGACGCGTTTCCAATTTCTTAAGTTCGAAGAATTTTGGTCAGTCAGTTTTTTTAACATTTGGTCACAGTTTTTTTAACATCGCTAAAGGTATGCAAATTCTGCTAAGAATACATAATAATATGCATTAAGTAAAGCAAATTTGCACGTCCTTAGAAAGTGCCTCAGATTTCAGTCAAAGCTCCAGAAAATTTCGAGACAGTATGCAGTATGATTCAGTTTTATTTTCTAATGATTATAATCAATAGATCAATAGTTAGTTAGATTATATGCAATTGATAGTTATTCGACCAAAAAAATTTTTTTAAGTAGTATAAGAAATTAAGAAATAAGTACCTAGTATAAGTATGCATAATACCCGCATTTTTAATTAGTTCTGTTTCGTCAAATAACTTCATTTTTAAACCTTCAGCAGCTAAATCATAAAGCAATAAGAGTTTTTGTCCTAACCGTAGCCAATAAATATAATTTTAAAAAACATTTCAACTCTTCAAAATATTTTAAACTCAAATTATTTTTTTTTCAAAGGGTGAATGAAGCATACACTGGAAATTAAGTAGGTTATCATCATTTATTTCAAAGTGGTATCGAAATTATTAATTAATTTCCAGTTATTTAAAAATCAGGAAACTGTGAAATATCTTTCTTTGAATCATAGTGCATATATTTGACATTTAGCTCAATACTGCTGCATATAATTTATCTTACTATGAACTCATTAAATATACCAAAACTAGAAATGTAAAGTTCATCAAATATTTTATTGCATAAATCGGATTATAATTTTTAATAAGTGATGTAGTTAGATTTCTGTTCAAAATATATCATTGATTAAGTTCTGAGTTCAAAATAATTAGAATATTAATGGATTTAAATGGTGAGCTTTGACGCTAGCATTTGAGAAACTAATTTTTTTTATTCTCTTATCTTATCTAGTATTAGAAATATCATGGAGTATTGATAATATCGGGGAAAATGTCTCCAATTTGTCAATAAATCTTCGTTCATTCATTCAAGAAGCATTCAAGAGTTTTGTCAATAAGACATTCAGAAGAAAGAAAATTTTGTAATACTATTACAGCATTTCAAAAAATTGTTGTAATACTATTACAGTACATATTCAACTTTCCATTAAATCTTTTCAAAATATTTAAAATAGTTTGTACATCTTATTGGAATAGAATCAACTTATTAAGTTTGATTTAACTTTATCTGAAATTTCCTGCAGAGTATCTTATTAAAATGTCGTTAAATCATGTTGTTAGCATAGATCTTTCTTCGATTCTTCCAAAAAAATTTTCAAAATTCTCAATTTTGTCTAGTTTTTATTTTATAAAAAAATCTCTTCATTTTTTGCCATTTATGTTTCTGGAAAGTTTTGTAATTTTTTTCCCTTTAAAAAGAAATGATTGAATATCTCGTCGAATCTGTATAATTCCTCTTTTATTTTCCGTTGATTTTCAAACCATTTAATTTCAAATACGAGGCACGTAATTAGAAGCAAGAGAAATGCGGGAAATAAAAATCTGATAAAAAACATAAGATGAAGAATACCTTGAAGGATTGATATCTTCGACTTATATCGAATTTTTGAATACGGTATTTATTATCGTTGTTTGATATCAATTGATCAATATCAATGATTTGTGAAATGCTTCATAAAAATTGAGATGTTTTAATTTTTTTATAAGAAGCAATGCTAATGAAAGTAAAAGTTTCTTTTAGCGAAGATAGTTTTTATTGCATATCAATATCAAAAATTTTGGGATTTACACCATTGATATAAGTGCAAAAAAGAAATTCTGTCAGAACAGAATCTATTTATCTGTTGACTTCGTCGCAAAATTAGCATTAAAAATGTCCCAAATATTTAGAAAACCTACTACATAAATTATTTTTTGACATAGTCCAAATGTTGACCACATTATTTCTAGTATATATAGGAAAATTCTAACAAAAATTGGTTTGTAGGAAAATCAATGCGTTTACGAAAAAACAGGCAGTTAAGGAGGACTGGTTTAAGTGTGCTGAATTTTAAACCTTGCAAGTTTTGTCTAAATTTGTAATTAGAATTATGCAAAACGCAAAACAAATTTTGCTCAAACTAAATATTAATTGCATAGCGTACATTGAATATTTGCTATAATAGAGCAAATGAAAGCAAATGACCTAAGAGTAAATTTGCAGATCACATTTTTAGTAAGTAATCAAATCTAGATAGACACAATAAATGTCCAAATGTTGGTCACAGAAAAGTCTGCTAGTCATTAAAAAAAGCCAATTATAAAAATAACGACAGTTTAGTTGAAAAGATGTTGCAGTCACCCAAAACCTTGCTTTTAGGAATTAAATTTTTTAAACTTGACAACCACTAGAATTTTACGAAATTCAAAGACTAAAAAAATTGTGTAATATGATTCTTAAAAGACAACAGACGTCAATTATATAAGCATAGTTCCTTTCATTTTCATTCATCTTACAGATTCAACTATTCATATCAGCGATAGAACCACTTAAAGTTAACTATGTTGTTGTTTAAACATTAATCATAGCTTTATTTATGCTAGTTGCTGCTGAAAAATACCTATTAATTTTGAATAAAATGAGATGCAAAGTTAGTTTCATGTCTTTTTAGCTAGTTAAAAGTTTCTGAAATGAATAATCAATAATAGTGATGTTTCATATTATTATTGAACATATGATATAATGTATTGCAGTAACTGATAACATACAATATATGATAATAAATTTTTGAGGATATTTTTTGGGACTATGCTTTTCGAACAAAAAAAGAAATGAAAAAATGCTGAAGTTAATCCAAGATGCAACTCTTTTTTTTAATTTTGTAGAGTATTTCATATCAAAATATAATCTTAATTTTTAAATATTTATTATACACTTATATTATTTATTAATTATTTGGAATTAACTACGAAAAGGGCAAATTATTTACGAAATTGCGTTTCTTTTGCATTATAAAATCAATAATCCACTCTATTTGACATTTGAAACTAACTAATGATCTTGATTTTCCACGGAATAGTTTTTAAGCAACAAAAGTATCAATATCTTTACATTTATCAGAAGTTGGAGATATAATATTGTTCTTTTAATAATATGTCATATTCTTACTCTGGCAAATGTTCACTAATATAAATTAAACTTTGTTATATTTAATAAAAGGTAGAATGTTCTCGCTCAACAGCTCTTTCTAGTTAAGAGAATTGATTATGCATTTTGGAAACACTAAACTTTGATACACATCTATATGGTGAAAATATCATGTCAAATTTCGCCTGTCTAACCTCAATGCATTTTGTGTTATTGTGTCTACGTGCTCATGGACGGACTAACAGGCAGACTTCCAACACGGAATTTGTCCAAATTATAGAGATCTACATTTTGTAGATCTTATCGAATCAATACTTCTAACTGTGAATTTCAGTTTTTTCTACAGGCAGACATAGTGAAAAAATAAGTTTTTCGAATTAGGAGATTTAAAACTCATTAAAATCTAAGTTGATTTTTTGACAAGTACTTCCTCTTACTATACTTCCAGGAAAGTAAAAGTATTGATGCCACTTTTAAAGTTGAGAATCAAGTGATTGAAAGATAAATATTTTGAGTTATTTTGCATTAGACGGAAACAATTAAATTTAAATAAAAAACAAAATCATCATTTTACCCATATGAGATAGCTCATTTATATAGATAAAAACTTTTTCTTAATGGTAAACATTGTCAAAAAATGTCTGAATTCGCCCACTTGCGGCTTTCCTCAAACAAACCGTTATCATGTACAACATTTAATTCTGGTGTGCTACTAGGCCGTCACATGTTTGATGACGTCATATTGAGTAGGATGGGTAACCTTGGTCGCTCATTTTCCCCTCCTTTTTTTATTAACAAAAAGTGAAAAAAAAGGTGAATGAACTGAAATAGTACAGAGCTTTGTAGATCACCCGTAGATGGGGTAAAGTATGTTATAAGTACTTTATAGTAGAGGTACATGGTTCTTCCGTAAAACGAGATTGAGATTTTATCTGAATTTTAAAAATCAATAATAATTTTTTATTCATTATATAGTACTTTAATTTCAACAAATGCTTTAAATGATAATTTTATTTTAGATTTGAATTTACCTGGATTTATTTAAAGAGATTTCATAATATAACAATTCAATTCATGTCCCCGTATCTAGAATTATAACATTTTGTAATCAATGGACATAATGGAAGCATACCAGAAAAAAATAAAAAGCAATTAGCAACCTAAAGAAAAAGAAAATTTGAAATAAATTAAATAACTAAAACAAGGAAACTTAAATAATAGCAGAAGTATACTTAGTATCTCTAGAAGAATCTCTATCAGTACAAGAGTCCATGGTATCTAGAAAGACTTTCTGTGTGTGTGTGTGTGTGTGTGTGTGTGTGTGTGTGTGTGTGTGTGTGTGTGTGTGTGTGTGTGTGTGTGTGTGTGTGTGTGTGTGTGTGTGTGTGTGTGATGGGTTTTTTTTTATTACTGAACTTCGTATTTAATGAAAGAATGAAATAGGAGAGAGCAGATGTTAGATCTGATTTTTGAGGATCTGGACTGAAGAGCTGACTGTTGGCAAGCGTAAACCTAACTATATTGTAAATTTTATTTCTTGACCTTGATTACCAGCAACTTTGGCTTAACCAAACATGAATAAGATGGGACGTAGGTTTCCTTAGATGCCAAGATTCTGGACATTCAGCTTCATAATATAACTTACTTCCTATGCCTCCATAGCTACAATAATCTGTATTATAAAAACAGATTTAATTTAAGTTATTAAATTAAATCTATGAAGATAAGTAGGAAACAGGCCGTGTCCAGTAAAGAAGATTATTTCCTTTCTTCTCCATGGTTCCATACGCATTTTGACTCTTTGAATCAAATTATAAATATATCTTCCAGTGACATCTTCTGTCCATTCATTTTGCCATTTGTCAAGCATAAGAGATTTTAAGAATAGTTTGGTGAAACATCTTGGGAGTTTAATATTTATATATGGTATGCCATTTTCTGTTGCTTGTTTGACCAAACTATTAGCTACCTCATTACCTTTGTAACCAACATGTGCCTTCATCCAGGTAATTTCTATGTTAGAATGCTCTAGAAGAATTTTTGATATTTCTTGGGCTATTTTATTTGGCGCTTTAAGATTGGATACGGCTGTTGTCCACATGATTTTTTATGACTTGATCTGTATTTAATTTCTTTGCAAATTTAACTACTTCTTTTAATGCGATTAATTCTGCTTGAAGCACTGTATTTTTACTCGACCAACCTTGCTGATCGATCGACGATCTTGCTGACCAACTGTGGGTGATATTTTGACCTTCTAAGACACAGAAAGCACAGCCAACTCCAAATTCAGTTTTTCGATCATCAGAAGAGATGTTAATAAAATTGTTGCTATTTCCAATTTATATAGCTGTTTACGAAAAAATTGTTATTATTAAGACATTTAAATATTCTTTGTTTTTCTATTTGAGAATTGTGACAAAAGGAAAAATGTCTTTAGAAATTGGTCATGAAAATTAAATACTCATGCCTCTAATTGAAATTTAATTTTAATTTCATTAATTTTATTATAGTAAAAGTACAGAAAAAGAGTCAGATTATAATTAATTATAGATGTGAGAAGTTCATATTAGTGTTTAAGAAATTTGTGTTAAATAATTGTAAGTTGCAAACAATTTAAAAATATTATCCTAATGCTGTATAATTTTTGAAGAAACATTGAGCATGCATTTAAATATTGCAAAGATTGCAATTGAGAGCTGACGTTTATTTTCAGCGAATTAAACTAATACGTTATCGCAAAGAAATGTTTAAAATATACAATATGAAAAATAATATTACGTTATTTGATGAAAAATTTTTAAAAAATTGCAAAACAAAATTTTCAAGTAAATGATCAAAGTCTTGTTGAACGAAGCAAAAATCCGAATTCAAACAAGTTGATTGCATACACAGAGCTTTGAATAACAATCTTCCGAAACTTTCAATACATATTACTAATATTAAAATTACTTAAGCTTTTTTTTTCAAATACAAATTATATCTTCAAAAATAAAATTTAATCGGTTAAAATAAATAAATAAATAAATAATGCAACATTTATCTTAATGAGGTTCATCACTTGAAACTCTACACTCTTCAACTTTCAGAAAATCTTATCGATCGATAGAGTTAATATTTATTTTCAAACATTTAAAATACTTATAATATTAAATGAATTAAAATGACTTTTGCAGAAATTGGAAGAAGCTGAAATCTTTTTTCCTGTAATTGTTTCTTTCTCAAATAAATTTTATAAATTGATTTGAGATATAAACATTAATTTGTCAAAAAATATTGTTTATTAAAGAAAGAGAAAGTAAATAAGTCATTTTTAATGTGAAGGTTAAAAAAAATCTACAGAAAAAGAAAGGTACAGTAAGATTTTTATTTTTGGTTTTGAATGTCTAGATCTTTTTAGACCAAAAAGTAAAACGTAAATAATAATTTATTGGCTAAAAGCATATCTTCAGAATTTTTTATGCAATGCGGCGATTCATTATTATTTAAGATTTAAGAAATGTGGAAAATGTTATTTAACTTTCATAATTGAAATAATATAAATAATTTTTCTACTTCAAATTCCCATTATATTTAATCATTTGTTGAAACAAAAACTTTTAGGAATTGTTTCAATCAGGATTTAGAGGTATTTTCCGAGATCATCATTTACTCTATTCCGTTTTAGGAATCACATTATTATTTTAAAAGTTTTATGAAGGAAAACTTATCTTCTTAAATTTTCTCGTATTTACATTATTACACAATAAAGTTGAAATTCTCTCTTCTAAAACAAGTCATCAAAAATGTTTTGTAGTCAGTTTCCCTTGAAATTTAAATATAAGAAAATAAGAGTCTTCAAATTGAAATAAAAGTTAAATAAAACAGAGTCCGTTTAGAAATCTCAAAATTATTTGTAATTTAATACCGCTTCTTCAACCTTTACTACCTTATTCTACCAAAAAATGTTTTTTTATGCCGAAGTTAAGTTTGTTAAAATCAAATCTAACTTTCTCCCCTCAATTATTATTTCTAGAATTTCGTCTACAGTGTATGATACCTGGTGATTTTCGACTGATTTTTAAATTAGACGTAGCTATGTAATCGTAAATCAACCAGCATTTTATGGATTTTAAATTCATTCTTGCTGCTATTGTAGCGAAGTGAGTTCGTTCTTTATGGAAAATTCGAAGAAATCCATTCCTTTTCACGTCGCCTGCTTATATTATAATAACTAATTTTAGAAAAATATGTTATCAGAATTATTTATGTAATGCGTTGCGAAAACTTTTATTTTCTCTATGAATGTGCATTTTGAAAATGTTTCTGATTTTATAAGTCCGTTTAATAATATCTTCAGTTTCGTAAGCCATCATAAAAAGGATTTTTTTCTATTATAGTCGCATAATACATAACATTTGTATCAAGGAAACACAGGCACAAATAAAGATATGGAATTCTTCTGTTCGTAGGACTTAATAAGGAATCTGTGGAACAAAACAGATTTCATTCAATATTACATAAGTAAAACAGGATGTAATTTTTATTAGCTGACAGAGATCATTTTTAAAGAATTGTCGTCTGATGCGTTCAGTGGCAGAATATAGGGGGTAGACAACAAGATTTAAAAATTTAGTTACAAAATTGGATAGCTTTCCCGGAAACAATTGTTTTTTTTTAATTCCTTGTTTCAGGCAGCTTAAATTAAATAAAAATTTAATTTTTTCCCCCAAAGTCGACCTCCCCCCCTCCGAGTCGCCACCACTGGATGTGTTTTCACGTTTGACACCTCTCCGAGCTCGAAAAAAACATTTTTAGAATAATATCTGATTGTGAATACTTTAGTATAAAAACACAACAATCTAGCTGGAAAAAATTTGGTATAAGATATTTGCATTAAAATTGCAGATTTCCGTCAAATTTTGGACGAAATTCAATAACGAGAAGTCTGTCTCTATGTCCCTCAGTATGTATATGAGCATAATAACCCAAAAATGCAACACGCTAGATAACTGAAATTTGGCATATTGCTTTATTGCTATAATTATAAATCGATATTAAATGTTCGACCAAATCCATCAAAGAGTTGAGTGCCTGTTGATCTGTCTGTTGATGCATATTTTGAAAGTGATAACTCAAAAACACAACAAGCTAGATGGGTGAGTTTTAGTATATGATCTTTACTCCAAAACTGTAGATCTGTATCAGATTTTGGACTCAATAGGTCAAAGCGAAATGGTCCGAAATGCGTTTTATGTAAATATACAAGAAAAATCGAGTGAAGAACACATTGCATAACGTGTATAATTTTATATCTAAAACCGAGAAACGAGCTTTTCCTAAAAAGAAAAATCAAGTTTCAGGTACATCTTCCTCTTTGGTTTGAAATTCAATCACCCTTATTATCCAATCCCTAACCATCCTAACAACCGAAATATCAGAAAACTTAATACCACCGAATAATTATAAGTATTTCATATCCATGCAAATGTGAAACTGCGAGTGTTTCAAAATGTTGCTTAAAGAGGAATATATATATATTGGGTTGCTCTTCTAATTCCAACTATTAAATATTATTTCCTATAAACATATCGAGTGCAGATCGAAACATTTGCGTTTAAAATTGTGAAAT
>BGPR01000263.1:652264-842494 GCA_013235015.1 Araneus ventricosus | reverse complement strand
ACCTTGATACACTCAAAAATTATTGTTGAATCTTACAGAAAATTATACATTAAAACTTCAAGAATATTGGAGCAAAATTTTCGAGTTACTTTGCTAAAATTGTTAAACGTCCAGAACTCAAAAATTTCTTATCTCCGAGTCAAGGAATTTTCCCAAACTTTATCTCTAGTAATTCCTATTCCGAAACAAAATTTCATAAGACTGCTATATACATTCTAAAAGGAGTACTTATTAGCCCTATCCTAAACCTATTATTTTCCATTTATAGTTGAATTTAGCGGTTGAGAAGCGAGTGAAAATAGGTGTGCCATTAACTGGCACACTTCGCCGCAAAGGGTTAAAAAAATCTCTAATGAGCAACACAATAAAATATGAGATGCTCCTTTTTTTATAAAATAAATAAATATTGTGAAAGGATCATGTTCACAAAGAAAGAACATAGTAAAATGCAGCGAGTTTCATTTTAATACTGGAGAAAACTAAATAGTGTTGGGGACAACAAAGTTTTTATATTGCAATAATGTTCAAATGTAAGATAATGATGGTGACTCAATGCACCTCGAAGCCTGAATTTAAAAATTTTATCTAGAAAATTTTTTATTTAATGTTTTGAGTGAAACAGATTAGGATTAGAGAAAGCTTCAAAACTTGTGTTTGTAATGAAACAAATGAACAGCTGAGTGTAAAATTCTCCAATATTCTAACATACAATAATATATCTACAGTCAAGAAATGACAATTTTTATTATATTTTTCCATTTTTCCTTAATAAAATTATCTTATATTTCAAAAGTATATTATTTTTATATTTTAGTTCACAAATATTTTTTAAATAGTTGTTACATTTTTGAATTAAATTTTTTAAATTTGTTTTTTTAAAGAAAGTACAGCTTAATGACTGGTATGTTGTTATATATATATAATTCTATGACTGTAGGCCTCATTGTCTAATATACAAATGTTAAATATATATATGTAGTTTTAAAAAAATCATTAAAATAAAAAAATCTTGATTTAAATTTTAAAAAATCCGATTTAAATCAAATAAATCGATTTTTTTGAAAAAAATCAAAAAAATCAACAACCCTGATTACTACTAATAAATTTTCTTGAAAATTTAATAGTATCGCATAATATTTCTGCAATTTTAGAATCTTGCTAAAAGAATTTATTTCTAAAGATTTGGGAATGAATTTTTTCTTAAAAGGATTTTAATCGGTATTAGTAGTTGGAGTACAAATATTTTACAAATTTTACGATTAAAACTGAGTACTGCAAGGAAGCATTTAAACTGAAAGAACAACTCATTAACGGTTAATGAATTATTCTTCCGGAAAGAGGAGCCCTTTTACCTACAAGTTTACTTGATGCAAAGCATTACAATTAAAACTATGTACTGAAAGAACCCTTGAGATTGTATAAACTAGTGATTATTATTAACCTGTAAATAGAGAAAGAGAAGACCTGAAAAAAAGATTAAAAAATGCAACTAATTATTGAAATGAAAATAATAAAATTTAAATTCTGTTAATATACAAATAAAATATCTCCCTCAAAGTAGGTACATGCTTATTAGTGACATAAAAGATAAATTAAAATAAGTTGTTTAAAATTGCAAAATAGAAAGAGAGACAAATTTCAACAAAAATCGTTTACAGGAGGTTCGATTAAAACTGATGTGAGAAATTTACCCAAATACTAAAAGTCTGTGAACTGCTGGTATAAACATTTTGCTGACCGTGGGCAATGGATAGACAAAGAAACCATCTGCTTTCAAAGACATTTTGCCTCCCTAAATATCAGTTTTTGATCAGAAAATAATTTAAAAGAATGTGGGCTTCTCTTGAGATAGCATATTTCAGAAATCTGCTACGATTCTACATGCACACCATATATATTTTAACATTGATTTTCCTCGTAGTCCATCCCAACAGAATGGTCAGAATAAGCTAGCCTCTGCAGGACCATCGATTGATGAAGACATAACCTAAGCTTATTGATTAAAAGATCTTCACAATGGCTCGTGGGAGCTAACAACTGTTGTTTTTCTTCTTGGGAAGCAATCATAATTTATTTAAGCAAAGTAACATTTCGTGTAGTCATTAAATTCATAATACCCAAACCTCTCTCGTTAAAGCTGTTCTGGATTGATAAGAAAAGAAACAACAGTAACAAAATACGGATGTGCTCTTGTCGTTGATGCAATGTTTTTTTACAACCCTGTCGTGCAGCTGGAATCGTGTTCCTACGCTTTAGAAAACTTTTGGCACGCAAGCTAGTTGCCTTATCACTTAATAAAAAAGTATCTTTCAGAGTGGTCCGAGCAGCAATGAATTTTATTTTCTACTATTTTTTTAACCTATCTAATGTTCGTTGCTCACTGATTAGTGTGATGAATATGACTGACCGTTTAAAAGAAACCATTTTTATTTGATCCTTTCTAAAAAAAGAGAACAAACTTTCCAAAAAAGTTTACCTAGTAGCTAAAATTATTATTACGCTCAAAACTGGTGTACTAAGAATGGGAATTTTCATAAAATAAACATTTAAATTGCGTCCTAATTTGTTGCAGTGAAAGTTTTTTTAATGTGATTCAATATTTTTTACTAACTTGCATCTTATCTGGGGCTCTTTTCCTATCACTTAGAAAATTTTTTTAGCCCTTAACTGAAAATAAATACATAAAAAGGTACTTTTAAAAGTGATTTTGAGTGCGAAATATTTCAAAATCTTTTATTGTTTTAACCAATCGAATTTTCGTTGCGCATTTATTGATTTGTATTAGTGACGTTTTATGGGATCTCTTTTTATTTCGTTATTCTAGAAATTTTCTAGATTCTAGAAATTTCATCTACCTATCCAATACCTACTCAAATTAATCTGTAAAAATTCTAGTTTTCGTGAAATAAACAGTAAAACGAGTCATGCTTTTAAATATGACCTTCGAGATTTTTCAAAATTAGATTCGTGTTCTTCACGGGGAAAAAATGTTTTCTTTCTCTAAAAAAATTAAATAAAAAACTTATTACATTTATTTTTTAAAGTAAAGCATTATTTTATGTCATCATTTTGTCTTCTGAAAATCCAGTTTTAGAGAAAATGTCAAACAGTAGAATTTCAGAATTAGCCTTTAAACTTCTTTGTCGGTTAGCGTTAATCAAGTACCGCATCACTTAATTTTCGGCGCGTAATTTTTGTTACGTTTTAGAAAGAGAAGCTTTCAGAGACATATATAATTGAATGTTCCATGATTTTTTCTCCATCTGTATATATACAATTTTCAGTCTTTATCATGGTAGTCTTACTGGAAGACAGCATAAATTATTTGGAATTTTTACAAAACGCGTAGAACGAGGAAGGGGAGAAAATGCGGTTTGAAAAAAAAGATTGCGTCGACAAATATATTTTTATAATACAGAGAAAATGGAATTAGCATACGAAGGGTTGTGACTAAAAAGCCTTTGGATTGGATTATTAATGTTTACTGTTACAAAAGCTATATTTGGTCATTCTGCGCCAAATATATGGTTAAAATAATTAATGGATGTAATATCATATAAGTTATCTATTAAATGAATAATCTTACGAGTAAATTCCAAAACATGAAGTTTAATTTGAACTGAAAACATGGAACCGAATAAAAAATGATAAATTTACTCGCAGGGGGGGGGACAATAGATATTTAATCTAAACTAGAGCTTCTTACAGTTTTACCATTCGCGACCCCATTTCAACTGCAAATATGGTGCGCGAACCCATCATTAACGAAAAATTCCTTCGCGCCCCTAAATATAAACATTAGTAGAAATATAGAAAAGAGAAATAATAATTTAATGATCAACTAAAAGAAATAAATTGAAATATGTTTATCTGTAATATTTTAAATCAAGACGGCTTTCTGAATTATTTTTCCTTCCTACCTTGAAGATGCTGTCAGAAACAATCGTTTGCCAATTTTTCCGAGACCCCAAAGTCCATTTACGCAACCCCACCTGGGATTAGCTCTTGTCTAAATAAAAGCGTCAAAACATATTTCTCTTAAAAATTTTAAAATAATTGAATGAGATGGACTAAAATGCCAGAGCTACTACATTTTTCACAGCATGCTGCACGTGGAAAATGTGGTACTACTGTTTCTAGAAATCATTAAACGGATAAGATCATCAGTTTAAACTTATTCTGCTACATCCGCTGGTTTAAAAATGTTTCACAATTCTGACAGAAATTTGCATTCATTGTATCCTGGAACAGAAAAGTTGATCGAAAAATTCGAACAATTTAACCCCTTAACCGTCGTGCCCTTGCATCATGCGTACACCGGACTATCGTATTTTTAATTTATACACTACAATTAAGTTATATATAGACGCTACAATTTGATATAAACATTACGTATAATTCATAAACATCTCAATTATTTAATGCACTCATAGTTGAATGAATGCGACAACATATTAACAAAATAAAAGGTATCATTTTATTAGATAGTAGTGAAATCAAAGCAGTTAAGGGGTTAATCACGTAATTGCGAATAATATTAAACTTTTCAATCACTATAAAAACATTTTTTTTTTAATTCTACAGACTTTTTTATTAATGATAAGTAGTACGTATTTTTCCTGTAGAAGAGTGAAATTTATAAGGCAAAAATATTCTCAAAATTAATTTTTTGTACTAATATAATTATTGAATTTTTTTTAAAAAAAAAGGAATTTCTACTTCGTGTTATGTAATTAATGTTTAGTAAAACTCGTTATTGCTAAGCAGGAGTTAATTGAAACCTCATGTCAGGCGCAAGTACTTATAGTAATTATTGAGTAATTAATAATTGCGAATGAAGTACCTATAGTACTCATTAAATTCTCGAATCTGATCGAAAATTGATAGAAATAAAAAGAAAACTCATGAGATATATTCAATAGGGTAAAAAACAAAAAATATTTTAAAAAATAATGATTTTATAATTATAATAGTTATTTTTCAACTGTGAAATATGAATACCTAATTAACCTCATATTAAGCTAATGAAAATAAATATTTAAATATCATGTAACTGACACAATGAAATTACATAGAGATAGAGATAATACTGGGAAGCTCTTGAAAATCATTCATGTATAATTTGATTATGACTTGTCCGTAAAACTGAAAGATTCCTAGTAAAATAATGACAATAAAGAATTCCTAATAAACAAGAATCCTAAAAAAATAAACCTTATCGTAATAAATCAAGACTTCTTGAACTTATCCACTCTTTTTCGGGAGAAAAAAATCGTCCAAAATTTTTTTGCTATACTTCAAGATACGAGTAGGAAAATAAAATATGCTAGCAAATCATTATTAAAGCTAAATAAAAATTCATTCAATAAAATAACTTGGTAAAATTTATTGAAATGTTTTAGATTAAGATGATTTCCTAAATTAATTTTGTCCAAGAAGCAGTCGGATTTTTTGCGATCATCAAATAATGCTACACGACTCTAACTAGGGCTGTGACGAACAGTTTAAGAAGTACTGCTTTGTTGCAGTTTAAGAAGTACTGCTCATCGTATTGATGGCACATATTTTCCAAAAGGTATCAAAATGGATTGTTTTGAAGAAATGTTACAGGAATTTTCAAATAAATAAAAATTAAATTAATAAATGAACAGAACTCGCTGGAGAAGGATTTTACTTCAAGTCTCCATGACTTTGTATTTATTACCCTTATTATTGAACCTTATTATTTTAATTAGTTTTAATTCTTATTTACTCAAATTACTCTTATTTATCTAAAATTACTCTTATTTAATTTTCGTTATAACTATCTACTTAAATAACTCTTATCTATTTAAATTGTGTAATCAAATGTTGTATTATAAATCCATTATGAAGAAGATGAAAAATAAAGAAAGAATTAGAACCCTAGAAACGTTTTACTTTTAAGTAGCGGTTTTTAAAATAAATCACGCGCCAAATCCCTAGTTCAGAAAGTATTATGTTTTTTATTACAGCTAACAAAACATCATGCGATTTTTAAAATATATTTTTCTTTTGGTTACTTCTGTCTGGAGAATGTTCTTCACTATTCTACTATTAAAAAATACGCGAAATATGTCAAGAAATGTTTTTCTCGGAGCTTGTGTTGGGAATATTTATATTTTTCACATTCTGTTCCTTTGATTTTTATGGTTAGCATTTTGTTCCATACATTGCATAAACATTTGTTTTTCGGTTGTGTATGGTTTAGTTTGTTTAGTAAGCTCTAAAATAATTTTTAATGATAAAAATAAGGTTGTGTGCCATTATATTCTACGATACAATTACACTGTTTCCCCTTATATTAGAAATTAAAATAATAACAATAATTTTAGTCTGTTTGGAACTAATTTTGTAGTTGAAGCAATGAGTTTGGGCAGATGTACCATAAAATATCTGTTAAATCGATTGATCTCTTTTTCATTATTTTTCATGTTATCTTCAATGTCTAAATAAACAAAAAATATTTTTTAAACACAATATTTAGTCATACATTTAAGAGTTAATAATTTATTAGATTAATGCTCCTTTTTTAATACTGTCAACTACTGTTTTAATACTGTTGGGGAGATAGTTCGTTATCGTGTACCACAGTACGATGACGAAGACGATATCTGAACTAATAATACAAACTGTCCTGTCTTCTAAATCAGAGCTTCTTAAATGGGGGCGGCACCCCAAGTGGGATCGTCGAGGAAGCATTCGCCGCGTTTTTTAATTTTAGATTCTTTATTATAATAAGTATAAGATAATTAAAGAAATGAAGAAAATATCTTATTGCCTTAAGCAGCTTATGATATTTGGTTGCATAAATAAATTCCTTCAAAATAAATTCCTTTTTATTTGGCATTAATTAATGCATCATCTTTTAAATTTATTTTTCAATTTCGGAGGCTCGAAATTTTTTTCCTTTTGCAAAAGGGTCACGAAAGGATAATGTTATCGATGGAAAAAGACCTGTTTAACACAGCATGAAAAAATTTTGAAAGACTCTACCAAATTTAACGTGCATCAACCCATATACATGGCGGATTTTTTGTAGATCCAAGAATCGAAATTGAAATCCTTCGATAGCGAAACCGAAACGACTATTTGGTTATAAGTGTCCATTCATTCAAACAAGACCATCGTTTTGAGCGGTCTTTTTCTTAATGATTGTAATGAAAAAATTTTCCCATAAGATGGGGGAGTGAATAACAGAAATTTTTTCTTTAAAAATAGTTCATATTTGTTTAAAAATGTGTTTATAACTCAGTTCATCGCGGATTAAATGAAAACTTCCTTCTAATATTGTTGGAACTGATTCTATTCTTTAAATTTATCGATTTTCTGGAAACTCTTATGAATCATCCACGATTCATATCATACTAATAGAAATTAGAAAATTTCAACAGAATTTTACAGTAAAAAATTATATAACGAGAAATGAATAATGTGAAACAAAATTAAAGGGGACACATTACCTTCTCAACATTTTTTTTTTATTGGAAGTATTATTGAAAAAGTTTTGATAATATTGTGACTTAACAATCATATAAAGTCATCTTGAGGAGAAAAAAAATCCATTTTCATCTGCTTGTTTAGTTGAAATTTAACTTTTTTAAAGAAAAATTCAATTTTTAAAAATCCCTACTACTTTTTCAAATAAATATTTTTGCTTCAAATTTTATTTGTAGATTCACTGAAATATACTACACAAAACTGTGCATCGATTTTAAGGTGTATCTAATATTCGCTTAAATATAGATATTTTACTGAATTACAACTATATGGTGAAAATTGAGGAAATTTAGTAGTAGCTCATTTTATATCTTGTATATAAAAAAGACTAAACAACTGAATGGTTATTGCATGCACAATTTTATCATATACATAGCAATAAACATGTACAAAAAATTTGAAAGCTCTATCTTAAAAAGGAAAAAAGCCGTAGCATTTTGAAAACATGAAAATGCAGAAAAGTCAGACATAGAGAAAAAGCCATTTAAAGTTGTCATCTGCGCATGTTTTTCATTATTTATGGTTAATAAAAATCTAAATAACTTCTGAAATATTAAAGGAACAAATTTAAAATTTTGATATAATAAGTAGAACGATAAGAGCAACGACATAAGCCAATAAAATGAAAATTGTTATTTTGGCCATATTTTGGGTTATGTGATTTTGAAAAATTAAAAAAAAAAAGAGAGATTGGCTTTTTCCTTTTTAGAGAAACATCAAAAGCCTTTCTGGATTTTCTTTCGATCATTCGAACACTTAACATGAAATTCTCACTGAATTATCAGTAAATCTGTAATTTCTGAAAATTTTGCCGTTCAGTAAAGTGAATTTCTTATATAATGATGCTTTTATAACCATAGCACGTAGAAAGACTTGAACACTCAGTATCTGTATTTATACAAGGGAATATTTGTGTGTGTGTATGCGTCTGTGCGCGCGATGTCCAGACGAATCTATCGCACTTACAGCTATGAAATTTGGCACACAGGTAGTCGTAATAGTGACTCAATGCACCTCGAAGACGGAATTTTAAAATTTAATCTAGAAATTTTTTTATTTAGTGTCTTGTGTTGTTTTGGGTAATTTTTTAGCACGTTTACGGCTGTAGTATCATCTTTTCTAATGATCGCTGAAAAACAATCAATGTACCATCGGATAGAACAAGCAATTTTCATTCTAATGAAGTTTGTTTTGAGCTTCAAACGTAATTTACTGAATTTTGAGAAATTTTTTAAAAAATAGTCAGTTTTGCCATCGAATTTTTATTTTTGTTTTTAAATTTGCTGCATCCGACGTTCTATAACACTATTATTTTCAATTTTTTTCAGCTTATAACTGAAACGGTTTTGTCGGATTTAAAACAAGAACGGCTAAAATAGCTTTTTCCGTTTTTTTTAAAATTAATTTTTTCCTGGTCAGTTGAAAGATATTTTTCTCTAGCGAGCATACTCCCGCGTTAGTTTCTCCGGAGCCTTTCCAACATGTATTGTTGCAATTTCATTGGCTGACGGTGCAGAGCGCAGGATACGTCATAACCTTTAACTGAATGACTTCGATTATTATTTTCGGCAGTGTCTTATCGTGTTTATGTCTCGCATATTTTATGTGCTGTACAATAACCATTTTCACGTTGCAATTTTTTTACATTGTTTTGGATTAACGTACTCTGTATTGTTTTTCTACAGTTGAAATGTCATTATCGCGAAGAAAAATAAGCGGGAAAATCAATAATGTGTATCTTTTGTTTTGCTTTCAGAACTTTTTCTTGTCATTGTGGGCGTTTTTTTTTTTTTTCATTTTGTTGAAGTCCTGACTGCACGGGCAACGCCGTGCGCGTACTGCTAGTAATTAATAAGACGAAAGCAGATACAACAGATGTTAAAAAAATGTATTATTCAAGTTTTGAAAAGATTATTTGCGTATTACATATTGAGGAAAATAATTCATCAAGAGAGTTTTATTAAGGTTTGTTTCTTCCATATCTTATTCTGGCTGGGATTTTAAATTTTGAAAGAAAAAAAATCGTCATTTTAAAACACTAAACGTTAAAAAACAGGTTTACAGCAGCTTTCCAAGTCAGAAGATACAAAACGCGTTGTAACAACAAAAATAGTTTAGTGCCTACCATCTTTATGACATGGCCATTAGTCTGCGAAGAATATGCATTAATACTCTAACAGAAATAAAATGAAACAAAAATGTAGACCTAAATGGACAGAAATTTTTAAAAACTGGATCTCAATAATCGGCCTGAGTTGTCTTCGTTACTGAGTCTGAATTTAATTATTTTGAATGAAAGAGCATGTAAACGATAGGAAAAGAGATAAGGGCCAGTAAAACATTCTACTGTTGGTACCAAAATGTTTGGACAAATTATGATGCTAAAAGTCAATTAATTCATAAAAATATAAATATTATTTTAAATGGTGTAAAATTCATTAGCTTTTTAGAAGCCTAAACGAGTCACATGGTGACAACACTCTTTATTTAGAGTTAACACATTGTCACACTTGAACAATGCAAATTTCAGAGCCGGCGTGAACGCGTTATCCACTTACTAGTTAATATGTCAAGTGGAACTCACTTTTAGTGTTTGTTTCTAGTGTACTGGATAAACTTGCATTTTATTAATGTAGATTCTCTAGGTATAATGTTACATAAAATACAGTGATATTTCATTATTAATCAGGAAAAGTAAGTAGCGTGGATTTTAATACGCCAGAAAATGTACGAGTTGTAAAGAGATCCGAATTCAGCAATATGAAATAAAAGATGAATAAAAGCAATCTTTAAGGGAATATGGCTATATTCGGCCATCTTGTGCTATACACTGGACACGCAGACTTTAGTACAGGTTTGTTCGGTGGCGAATCCAGGATTTGGGTCTGGGGGCTGAAATATAAAAAAATTTTGTATCGTCGTGACGAATGTCAAACCTTATGGCTTATGTAAACCAAAACACTTTAATTTCATAGACTTTACTCACCTGACAATAAGTAACATAAACAACACTACAATACTTTCGATAATTTAATAAAAAACACAATGAAATAACTAGCAAAAACATGTTTTTGACCGCATCAACACTACAAATACGAGTGGAATGACTACAAAAAAGGAAAAATTTTCGAGCCTGTCAAAAGCCTGGAAGAAATGTTGTCACTTCTTTTAAAGGGAAATTAAGAAAAAACAACTACAGAGATTTTAAATAAAATAAAGGATTCTGGACTAGCTCTGCGGGGCTACAGCCCCATAGCCCTCCCCCCGGATTCGCCACTGGGTTTATTATATTGCATGAATTACTGTTTCACTCTATTCTCTGTAAGGGAGAAGTTCGGGTTTTTTTTTGTTAATATTTCAGTATTTGCTATGTTCATTGGGCTATACTGGCGGAATACAGGGGCTGCACTGGATAGTTACAAAAGGAAACGAAAAAAAGAAATAACTTTGTTGTAAGAGAGAAAAAAATATTGTTATAGTATTAAGTGGAAGTACATATGAAATTTGCAAATACCACAACTAAAGGCAAGAGTCAAAGCTCTATCATGAATGGAATGTTCATAATTTGTTTTCACTTCAAAACAAAATACAAATTTTAAAAAAGAACTTCTGAGGATTTTTTGTTAAACAAGGTCCTTTTTATGACAAATAAACTATGAGGCGACGTTGTCTAGAATAACTTGGACAAAAGTTCATTTCTTTGAGTGCAAAATCTGCATCCTAGATCGATGTGAAGATTCAAATATCATGCAAGAGTTGTTTAACTTAAAGATTTATTTTCAAAAGAGATGTAAAATCTGTGTTCCATATGACATTTACTCGGAGTTCAGTAATATTTTTGTTTTAGATTTGAAGTATGATATTTTCCTTCGTTCATTATTTTTACATGCAGAGACAAACTGTACCATATTACTTTTTAAGGTATGTTAACATATTCTAGTAATGCATTACTTGACTGTGAAGCCTTATTCCTAAAGCTGTTGTTTGGTTGTTTTGAAACCCGCAAAATTATTTGCAGTAAGGTATACACAAAACCAACTATAAGCATGTCCCTCACTTCACCACGATATCAAAGTTTGGGTTGCTAACTTTTACAAATGGCAGTATGAACTACTTTTAAGTGTGCAAGTGGCGTTGTTGTAGGTTTTGCTTTGTAGAAGGAATATCCAATTCTTGTAAATAGCGATTTTGTTTTTGATGCTGCAGAATGTGGTTATTATATTTTAGAAGTTAAGTCGTAGCTTGCGCTCTTCCAGAAATGAAATGTTCAGTGTGATTTTTACCATTATCGGTTTAATTAAATTGTTTTCAATGCAACCGTTGTGGCATGTTTGAGAAAAAGTTAGGTGTTCATTTGGTGCACTATGAAACAGAAATACATGTTTTACAGTCATGATTTGCAAGAATACTATGAGAATAAATTCCTTAACCTTTACAAGCCCATAAGGTTGTCCAAATTTTTGGCATATGAAATAGTGTAGGCGATTTGGTATGTAAAGCTGAATGGGACCATAATGGATTTTAATTTTGTCTTTAGAAAACATGTCAAATATCATCATAAATCATTCAATGAATTGGAGTCTCACTTTAAAACTTAGAGAAATTTTATTATTTATTTATTTTTATTATATTTAATCAGATATTAAATATAACAGGCAAGTAATATGAAAGATATAATTGAAGAATTTCCATTAATAATTTAAATGCTTCATATGATTTAAATATATATATATATTGTTTTCTAATAAGGACAGTTTCTTAATTAGAAATGTTTAACTTAGATTAAAGTTCCACAACACATAGTGTATTAAAACAATACACCCCTTTATAAACCCTGGTATTGAATAGAAATTAAAGTACACAATTTTACATTTCACTAGTAACAAGTGTAATTCTTCCATGTGAAGCATTGTCATTCTCAATAAAAACTAGATGTTATTTATCAATATTAGTTAAAACAAATTATTAGTGTAAGTTAAAACAAATTATCAGTGTTATTTAAAACAAATCATTATTAATCTTTTGTGCAGAGACGTAAATGAAGAATCAACAGAGTCTTTTTGGTGCATTGTAATTGCATTGCATTGCAATATATAAGTATGCAGTGCATTTACCATGCAAACATGATGACTCTAAAATCGTCAAGAATCGACCTTCCAACAAGCAGTTCCAAACAGTGAGTTAACAGAAATAGGAATATGGTAAGTCAAATTTTTCTCTACTTACAAAAAGTTCAGAATTCTCATGCATTAGGATCTACGTAATTGCTACATAAATAAAATTAGTTAGCAAAAACTTGATTTTAATACTGAAAATTTGATTCAAAACAGTATAAAAGAATGATAAATAACTCACAAAGTGATAAAAACAAAACCGCAGATGATATAATCAAGAAAGATATTGCACATTATTTTCTTTCAGAAAATATAAACAGAAAACTTATCCAAATGAAGAGTTAAGAGTACAATTTCAATTCAACTATTGCAAGACGGGGTGACGATTCTTATGGTTCTGTAAATATTTAAAATAATTAACAGAATTAAATGCAATTCCTTAGTTTTCAAAACAGTTCGAATCCATCATTTACAAAAGGAACAAATTTGGAAGCTTACTCAATCATGATGAACTTCCAAGATATAAGTAAATTAATTAGATCAAGCATAACATCTATTTCGGACTGGTAATTTTTTTTTGTCAATTGATAGCAAAATTTTTATTATTGTGGTATGAATCAATACCACATTTTCTCTTTCATTCTGATTGCATTCAATTATAAAAATGATGCAATCAGAATGAAAGAGAATGAATTACAACGATCTTGGAGTTGCCTCATTCTAGGTGTCTTGCTAAAAATGAACAAATAAATGATTTCCACAAAATAAATTCAAAATTTTAAATCTTTTATTTCTAAGATATAAAACAATCTACAAAGAGGATCAAATTTACTTAGAATAATTATCATAAAACAAAGCAATCAAAAATTAATACAATTTATTTCAGAATATTCTATTTTTGAACACAAATCTATAATTATAAATTTTAAGAAAGCCAAAGAGAAAAGCATATATTGAAGGACAAAAAGTAACAATATATACAGGAATTTAATTTAAGCACCTAGTTACACTTCTAGTGCCGGATTAACAGTATTCAATCACTTTTTAAACAGTGAGTGCAGCCAACAATCGTATATTGTTCGATTTTAAAAATATTAATCTCAACATCGATATGAAGGATTCATATTTCATACTTTCTTATATACGAAAGAACGTGATCACTAGTCAAATGCATGCAGAACCTAACTATACTGACTACAGCAACTGAAAGACGTAAATCTCATGAACATAGATATTTCTATATGTAAATGCATGAAAGTTGCTACTCAATGCGTGAATAAACAACATCAGTAAAGGAAAATATTTCAAATGAACACGAATAAAATCAGTATTTTAAAGAAACAAAATGAGGCATATATGAAGTGTGTAATGTATTGTTCGCATTTAAATAAAATATACTATAAATAAAAAGATACCTTATTTATTTATAAATTTGTGAATAGATATCAGATCCAATAGCAACAAATGTACATTGCCTCTCTCTATTGAGCAATGGACATGAGCATAAAAACACAGTAAACATTGTAAGCAAGTTGAGGATTATATCCTACATGGGAAGACAAGCACCATATTGTTAATCTAAGTACTAGCTTAGATGATACAGCTTAACAAATTTTGCACCGTATCTGCCATCAACGTACTACAGTAGAGAAGTACTTGTATGTTATCCGGCACAAAATGTCCCAACACATTTTCGCTTAGAGTTTCGAATCTTCCAGCTCTTCTAGTTTAAATAAGACTCTTTGTATCATGGAAATGTTTACAATTTGCTATATAATTTATAAGATGAATTGTACAATGTTCTATACATAACAAATTTAACAACATAATACCATAAAAAGCTATCCAACTTTATACAGTGAAAGGCATTTAATCATAAATCTGATCTATTGGTTATTTTTATTGAATAATGAAACAGGCACTTATCACAACGTTCATAGATACGAACTTTTTCCCTTTAAAAATACATTCAAAATATCAGTTATTGCTTCCACTCGTAATTATGCAAATCCAGTTGAAATGATCAGAAATATTCCATTAATTCTTCCAAAATGTAGACAGAAACTCTAAATGAACAATTAATACAGATGGTATTAGGAATCTTCATTAAATATTTTAAGTGAGAAGAATGAAAACACCATACAAAAATAACATACTTTTGCTTTCAGAATCAAAGCAAAATAACACGAAATAATTCTGATCATATCTCCATAAGTATAAATTTTATTTTCATGAGCAGTCATCGCTTATTTTAATTTACAAGTCAGTCATTTTCCTCCTCTTATTTAAAAAACAATAAAAACTTACTATCACATTTCAATCCCAATATTTCATTAATTAAAACGCTGCTAAAAACATACTGATACTTATCCTAAAAATCCAATGAAAGTTTTTTTTCTTTTTGGAAAGGAAATTTTTTTTTACTAATATATATTTTATATTCTAATATAATGCCCAATTGTTTTAAAATATCAGCTTGTCTAAAACAAAGCCATGGTATTTGAATGTTAATTTATATATTTATTAAATTCATTAGTTGTTTAATTTTTAAGTGAGGTTACAGATCTCATCACTTACTGTAAAATTCAAAACAGTTAAACAATATTTAAATTAAGAACCAGTTTTTATTATGTAAAACAATACTTGCGCTTAAAATGATGTGGAACTCATTATTCACCAAAATTTATTTTGATTAGCAATGCTGGAATTCTTAAAACCTCACAATTAAAGGATTTGCATGGTTAGTGAACTAGTTTTCATGTACTTTTCCATTCATGAACATTCCCATTATATGATATTTAGCATGTTTCTTTATTTTTAAATTTTCAATAAGGGATATTAGTAGTAAAACGATTACAAGAAAAATTTTCTTCATGTACATATATAGGCACATTTGATGATGAAATATAATTTCTGAATTACAATTTAGGATGATTAAAAACCACTAAAGACATAGTCTCCTACATTATTCTAGAGTATAATAATTCAATTCAATTATCCTTTATATAATAATTATCAAACTCTAACAGTCAAATTCAACATTTCCATACAACATACTTCCCAGATCTAACTATTAATGTTCAGAATGTATTCTAAACAAACCCAAGATTTCCATTTAATGATGCAAACGACCAACAAGTATTTCAACTACTAGCTACTCATCCAAATGAAATGCTTCAAAACATACAGTGAAAGTGAAATAACATATGAGGCAGTTATTTTTAAGCACAATTATACATAATTTGAATAATACAAGGCACATTTAATACAATTTTTAAGCACATTACATATTTCTAAAACTTACTGAATTTGACAATTCTTTTAGGAATTTAACCACACATCTTTAAAAGTACAAATAACCCAGTAAACAGGATGCAACTAATTCATCTTCAAGAACATAAAATACACGTACGCTATTCTGAACATTAACACAGACATGTGTAACTATCTGTAATCCAAGTCTTTCACTTAATTTTTCATTTCTGTTTTAACACATGACTTGAAAGCTTCCCATCCTTCTGTTTTAACTAGATGAGACTGAAAAATCAATCATTGATTATAATATGTACAAAATTAGCATTGAATTAATATGTACAAATTATGGGATTTTTTTTATTATTTATTCTAAGAATACTACAGACAAATTAATAATTAACATATACACCAAACTTTGTTCAATTAATATAAGTCAATGTCAGTAGGTAATGCATGGGGGAATAATACAGTTTCTTTACTTTTTACAATGTTTGAAACGGAATCCATGCAATTTAATTTTCATCTTATAAGGGTTTAATTTAGTTTAAAATCAACTTTATTTTAGACTCCTAAAAGATAACTTAAAAGTTAATGATGAAATATAAATCAATTTTTAATATTCTTGATAATTTCATTGATAATAGTATTCATACAGAAATATGATGACTCATTAGCCAATGAGATTCATGAAAAGTATTTTACACATATTTCAAGGACCTGAAACTATTGCTCAGAATAATGGTTTCAATATGAAATACTAGCATTATTAAAAAAGTGATAATAAACCATTACATAACAAAATGAAGTATTTTATTTAAGTTTGGTTGATGAACTCATTGCTCAGTTGTTCACATTAACACAAATTGAGAGATCTTAAATATATTAACTACAGTATGGTCTGTCACCGAAAAAGTCTCAAAATATGATTTGTATTTCATCATACATTCAGTGCTCTGGCTTGCATTTCTTATGTTAAGCAACAAAGCATGAAGTAACTTGAAAACTGATATTTTAAAGCTATGAAGATGATGTAGTTAATTAGCATGGTAAGAATTTCAATAAAAATAATGATTATTTTATAGTTTACAATGAAGTATTTTCTGTTAATTATTTAAGAATGACTACTTCTTTTAACACAGTTGAGATCAGTAAATATTTTGATAAGCTTCAAAAATAGACCGGCTCATTAAGTACAGATGTTATGGAAGTGTTACATTTCTAATTTACACAATGAATGTGTCATAACAGAAATTTTTAAATACAAAAAGAAAAAACAAAATGAAAATACTCAATGATTAGCCATTACTTTAAAGTGCTTAACAATTTCAAAAATTAAGAAAGGATTTAAGAATTTAAGGTTATATATAGAATTGGATGCATGATAATGTGGCTCATAAACTTCAAAGCATTCATGTCATTTTGCATCATAATGAAAATGATTGCTACAGCATTCATGTCCCTGACCATTTTAAATTTCTATTTATTATATCATTGTGTTTAAAATCGAGAAAATGTAAGAGAAGGAAGACTAAAAGAAATGCAAATATAGAGACTGAAAAAATGAAATAACCCTTAGAGAATATGTATTAACCCCCATTCAGCAGTATATATACATCTTCATCTATAAACATTTCTATTCATATTAAGCCTGGTTGAAAACAAACCGAGAAGCAATGGATTACTAAGAGCAAATTTTACTTAAAGTTAAGGATTTTAAGGAAATAACAATCATACAAACTGAGAGAGCTACACATTAAATCGTGTTACAAGTTCAGTGGCGTAGCGAGGGTAACTAGCATCCGGGACGTAGTATGATTTTTTTGCCCACCTCCAGTCATCGACAGTGATTTCGAAAGGATAAATAGAGCCCGGGGCACACCATCATTCTTTTGCCCCTTTATGATATTTCACTTTAAAAAGTGAAACAAATGCATTAATGTTTAGTTCTGGCATCTATAGCCCTCTTGCTCCCTGGTCACTACGCCACTGCACAAGGTAAGTATGGCTACAGCCATCTTCTCATATCAACATCTATAGAAAATACAAAACACTGCAATTCTTCCAATAAGAAAAAAATGCATCAATTTTCAACATATCATCTCAAAAAGTTTTCTATATCTTTTTTAAGAACAATAATTTTGGTGACTATTTTCCATTCTTAAGAACACAACATGCGAAATTTTTTTAAAAAAATCATATATACCTTGAATCCTCTATGTAGCCTATCTCTCATAATAGCAATGAATTCTTTGTACGATAATTGACCATCTCCATCTTCGTCAAAGATTTGAAATACAGCATTGACTAAGTTGGCATCTAAACTATGACCAGTACATATTGCAACTGCACGATGAAACTCCTCTGTAAAAGAGAAGCAATTGATATATTTAAATTTTAGTAAAATAATACTGCTAATCACAGAATTTAATGAACTGCATTTTTATAGACAATTTTTTTTTAATGAATCTAATTCTTTGACCATTATAACTACTCGTATATGTAGGTGAGAAATAAAGAAAAAACTCCCTGAATGATACTGAGACTTTTAATGAAAATAAGATTTAAAAAAGCTAAAACAAATTATTTTACCATGAAAACATTTTAGATTCGATTTTTTGCACTTCCATTTCGCTAAAAACATTTTTTAAAATTTAATTAAATGTCACAACTTAAAAATAGCATCAATATGAAATGAAGTAATTTTATTATTAATAAAGTCAACAACATAAATTATCTAGAACAATTAAAATCAAAAATTATTAATACATGCATTAAAGATAACTAAATATATATAGTACATACTATTGATTCACGTACAATTCATACAAAAAACATATTTACCTTGAGAAATAGGTCTGTTGGCAAATGTAAACATTCTCATAGCTATGGAAAAATCATCCAGATTATTCAGAAATTGACAAAATGCTTTGAATTGAGAAAATGATATGCCCTGAAAAGAAAAATAACACTTTGAAATCTGAATACAATACTACAAAATGTTTTTCATATTATACCATTTTTGTATTATACCCGAGTTCAGAATTCATATGTAGATTCTAACCAAAATAATGAACTTGCATTCTTACAAGACATTTTTTACAAAAACAAGTATTATCATTATTATTAAACCTTCTCTCAAAAATTGATAAAATTTGCAATGAAGCGATCGAAATTTGAATGCAGTATTTTAAGATGATTCAGAAGTTTGATAAATGAACTAGCATAATTAAATACAGATGTTTTTAAGTTTTACTTTCAGAACATACATAATTTTCAAATAAAATTTGTGATTTCAATTAGAATGCAAAAACTTAATATCAAATGAAGATATTTTCAAGTGTGTTAAAGGAATATACAGTTATAGTCCAGTCGAGCTGCACTCTGACATGGCGAAACCAGCATAAAAGCATTTTTGTTATTTTATTCTGGAAGAGCCTGAATGCATTTTTCAGTGGCCCAAGTCGTGTATTGTTACACTTGCAAACAGTACTGTTCAATGTTTTTCTGAGTTTTAAAATACTTTTTCACTATTTTCTTCTGAATAACGACCATATAGAAATCATTTGAAACGGTAGAATAACATTTATAGAATAAGATTTTTTTTCGCTCCACAAATAGATAGAAGAGTACTTTTCATAGGCATTTTTCAATTTGCTCAGCCCTCCTTGTTTTTCTTGAAAAGCTGAATTTTTCAAAAAATAATCCAGATATCAATCTAAAATTTTTACCAGATATTTAATCCTGTATAACACGTACTTAAGATGAATTGCAAAATGTTCGATGGCTCATTTTATAGACTTTTTTTTAAAACACAGTAAACCTTTGGGAAGCTTGGATTTGCAAAACACAATTTTGCACATATGTGCTATCTTAATTGTTTCCATTTAATTTGTCTGTTAGAATTTTATTCATACGTGATATGCTGCAGAGATTGGCCATGATGTCATATTGAAAATAAAGCCAAAGAAATCATACCAACTGCAAAAGCACTAGGCAGCAAAGGATTTTCACACGGAAGGAGGAGAAGTCAAAGAATTAATCGAGAATGACGATGCATTAAGGGTTAACCACTGTACTTTTAAATTTCTTATTTAAACATTTTATCTCGGATGAATAGACTTTCATTTAAACGTTTCCAACTCCCCATCCGTTATACAGTACGATATACATCTGTGTGATATAGTGGTATGTATTGGATGTTCAACCCAACAACTTAAAGTAATAAAAATGCTGTTATGTAATTTAGTCACATTTTGAAGACAGTTCAATTGGACTATTAAATTATAATGCTTATATTATATTACAATTAAAATATTTAACCTTTTCATCTGGAATTCGTTCATGAACTCTCTCTATGTAAGCTTCATAATCACTACTGTGCACAAGTGTGTAACGAAGCAGAATGCGAGCAAAATCTACTTCTGATATTGTTGGCATTCCTCTTGAAAATTCTGTAAATTCCAATTCTAAGACTTCAGTCTGTAAATTATCCATAAACCTGGTGATAAATAAATTGATTCATTAAATCCATTTAAAAACTTACTTATTAAATTCATAAAAAATATAATTTAATTGTGTAGAAAGTTTCGCAAATAGAAAATAAATTTTAAAAAATAAACTATCACCTGTAAAAATCATCATAACTGAGATCTTCATTTCCTTTTTTACCAAATAGATGAATTAACAATGTAGTGTCAACAGTATCAAAATCAGCATCCTCCTAAAATGCATTTGATATTGGATTAAAACAATAAGGCAGTGATATTACTGATATTATTTTTTTGTTGTTTTTTAGGCCATTTAAACCATTATTTCATTAAATTAGTGTGAAACTTTACAAATTTATGATTTTATTTCCTTTGCAGAAATTTAGAATTTTTCAGATTTCAGTACTATTTTTTAAAAAGTATTCCTGGACCCTATCATCTAAAAGCTTGACTAAATATTTCTACAGTAGATTTCCGAAAAACTGATAAACAGAATGCTTAGTTGGAAAAAAGCTAGCACTAGATATCTTTTGTAAAATTGTTTATACTTCATGCAAACCATTCAACAACTTTAGAAATGGTGTATAAGGAATTGTCATCAATTCTATACATATTTAAGATAGTAGTCAAAATGATTTTAACAGACATAATTTTGAATGACAGATAGACTAGTTATGGTTTGATTTATTACCACTGAGATATTTTATTTTCAATGTATTGTAAAATAAATAAATTGAAACCAAGAAAAGGCAAAAGCTTGAACGATTTTATTCGAGCACTAAGTCGAATGCAGAATTCATGTCATAAAGTGAACATTTATTCTCATTACTTCGTGTTATCAGATCAAATGATGAGAAAA
This sequence comes from Araneus ventricosus, assembly GCA_013235015.1. Classification (NCBI taxonomy): domain Eukaryota; kingdom Metazoa; phylum Arthropoda; class Arachnida; order Araneae; family Araneidae; genus Araneus; species Araneus ventricosus. Next base: position 821,261 of record BGPR01000263.1, on the reverse strand, counting down.
TACATTCACAAAAGTAAGTCTCAAAAAGAAACTTCTGCTGGCTTGTGTCAATGTTACAAATCAGAGTAACCTCCAATTATCGGTAAAAATAAAAGCCAACCAGCGGGAGTGGTCTCCCTTAAACTTTCTCATATACACTCTGACAACAGGTGGAGAAAAAATAAGCCAAACAGCAGAAAACGCGCCAATTGGTAGCGAGATTCTTTTGTGTCATAGTATGACAAAGAAAACCAAATATGCCATTTGAACGTCTTTTTTTCTACCGATTGAAACGGAAATTGGACACAGGGAATTCTACAATTAAGATTAGAAGACCACATACCAAATTTCAACTATCTAATGTAAGTTACTAAAAGATTTGCACACATCTAAGCAGCCTTTTAGCTTGCCAGCAATATCTCCGATCTGATTGTTGCAAATTTACTACCGATAGTTGTAGTTGAAAATATCATGCACATTGGCAGAGTGCTTAAGAAATTAAAAATGCATGAAGAACAGAACTGATGAATCAATTGACACTAATTTTGGTTTCTTACTTTACTTTTAACAACTACTTTTGTTCTGTCAGAGTAAAAATAATGCAAAATCCACTCAGAAAAAAATGCATTACGAAATATACAAAATAAAACTAACCGCAAATCAAATATGCAACTCTATGTTTCGGAGTGAGAGAAAAATTAAAAGATAAACACTCCATAATTAATTCACTTTCATTCGAGAAGAATTTGGCAGTGAGCTAAGACAGAACGTATTACGGGAAACCGGAACAGCAGTGCCTTTCTTTCACGTCGTACAATGGCGAAGAAATCAAATATACAAAGTCAACCCGTTGACGGATTTGGCCCAAAATTTTATACGGACCTACATTCATGACGATAAAACTGTGTACCAAATTTTATCCATCTAGCTATTCAAGTTTTTGAGTTATAGTGTTCACATGACTTCGGACATACAGTCGGACAGACTTCCCGTGGACGGATTTTGTCCAAAATTTGATAGAAACCGACAAATTATGTTTAAAGACCACATGCCAAATTTCATCCCCGTAGCTCTAATAGTTTTCGAGTTATCGTGTTCACAGACAGACACACAGACATAATTCCAAAATTGTGTTTTTCGGACTCAGGGAGGTCCTAAACATGGAGATTCATCAAAATCTCGAGTTTGAATTTTTTGACGATTACAATACTTTCTCTTTGTATACTTCGCATACGAGAAAGTAAAAAATGTACACACAAAGGTCCATCTCAGAGCAAAGAAATATCTCCTTATAAATGCATCTACATTTTTGCAGCATATTTTTAGCATGAGGATCCTTCTTTTGTGTATAAACAATAACTCACAGCTATCATAAGATTCATAGGAAATAAAGATTAACAAATTTTTGACGGAAAATGTCTAATGCAAGTGCATACTGGCAAATGATCATTCAAAAAAATATTCAGATTGTATAAAATATGATGTAAATTAAGCATCATCAACATTTGAAAATTTTATGCTTTAAAAACATGAAGCTGAATCCTGTCAAATATTTAGCATAAGAAATTTCCATTAGCATTTTTATCTGCATCAGAGGAGTTTAATAAAAAATATTGTGTTCACATGTAATATAAGAAAATATGATTCAGTCTTTTAGGACAGGGGGGGGGGGGGATTATTTTTATATCACAATTTATTTCAAAACATTTTCAGCAAGTTTTTGCAAATAACACTTTAAATGATGAAGTTTGTGAATAATAATAAATTAAAACATGATGAAATAATAAATGCAAACAGCTGGCACAATCAATATTCACTCTATTTTTCAGTACTTGCAGCTTAAAATGAAATTTACGAAAGAAAAAAATAGCTAAATACCGATTTCATAAGAAAATAGTCAAGAAGTTTAATGACTCATCTTTTTACATACAGAACAGTGAGAATGAATTCATTAAAAAATCCTTCAAAAGTTCACCAAAAAAAGAGTTGTAATCCTTAGAATTGAACTCTCCAGAAATCTACATCATGATCAAATCAATGTGAAAATATTGTTAAATACAGATTTCAAGTAAGGATTCAAGAAATGTTTATAAGCAATGACGACATTTTAGAAAGTGAAACAAAAATTAATTTAAATACATAGCAAAAAATAATGTAAAACTTTGTGAATGAAAAGTATCAGTAGTGGCATTTTGGTTAAATCTTATACCTCTTTCGCAAACAGAGGAAATAATGATGAATTTCTTTTATATACTTCTACATAGTATCTTTCTCAGGTATACTATTTCACAATGACATAAAGTGAAATATAAAAGTACATATTTCAGAAAATTAAAAAAAAAGTTATTCTTTGATAAAATGATTAATTCAAAATCTCATGCGGCAATACATTAAATATTACAGTTTTTACATATAACTTTCAACACTTACGTATTAGTTTAAAAACACATATTTAAGCAATAAGTAGTTGCAACAAGCAATAATCCTGTTCTTTATAGCAAACTAAAGCAAGCATATGTGAATTCAATAAAAAAGAAAAACGATTTACATGCACGTTTCATAAATTAATGATTATCAAAAGTAAAATATTCAATAAACAGAAAAACGAAATAGTAGAAAAGTAATAATCAAAGCATAACTGGTGGAAGAAATTATTCCTGGTTAATTAGTTTATGCATTAATGTGGTTATAAAAAACTATTAAAATGACTTATTAAACAGAAATCAAACACATGTTGATGCAAAAAGCAAGCTTTGTAGAAAACATATAGAAGCACTTCAAAACGCAAACAGAAAAAATGAGACAAATCATATCAAGCATATGGAATTGCACATCCTTCAAGCAAATTCAATCCAGTGCAGAAGCTGATTGCAACAAATGCATCAAAAGTCAGATAAAGCAAATCTTACATCACTACTAGAACGATCTTTCCGTCGTAACATATTTCCTTTTCTTGCAACTGTGCTAAAAATTTTCTCCAGCTAAAAATGCACAAAAATTTTAATTAACTAAAAGAAAATAGAATCGTTTGCCTTAATTTTCTATTTAGCTAATACTGTTGAAATGGAAAAGAAACCATACGGAAATATTAAATTTTTATCAACTGAAGCAAAATTAAATTTTTTTTTCTTGATTACAAATATATTCATTTAACTCTGCAATGGATATACAGATTGCTAGTGTAATCCATATTACACAAGTTAAAAATATTTGAATAAAAAAATATGGATCCAAAATATAGTTAATTTAACTTTAAAAATAAGTTACAAACTATTCAGACTCTTAACTATATTTGTCATTATATTACTCCAAGTACATATACGCACATACACACACACATACAGAAAAGAAGTATAAAAGAATACATATTTTTTGACATAAAACATTGTCACAAAATTTTTACTAACACTACTAGCCTCTGTAAAAATGAAATTGCTCTGCAAATAAAAATTTATCTTAATGAGTACATTTTTTTAGATATCTAGCTACACATTTTTAGTAACAATAAAAATATGTGACATTCAGCTATGTCACAGATATTATTAGAGTGACATAGATTAGACGAAAAATAGAAAACATGAAAAAAGTAATCACTAGAATATTCAACTCATCAATGAAAAAAAAAACTTATTTAACTCAAATGTATGCTATTTTTAATTACTGTAAGTAAAAATATGCAGTCACTAAAATTTGAAACAATTATTTGCTTCAAGATTAACTAGCATTAGCTAATATACAGGGTTTCCACACTTATCACGGTCCAATAGCTAAGTTCTAAACTGTTAGAGATAGACATATAGTTCCAATTGGGAAAATGCTTTAAATGAAGGGAAGAATTATATTTTATGATTTTTGAGTCACTAAATATGTTTATGAAACAGTTACGAATTCTAATTTTTTATACATTCCCCCAGTCCTATCAGTCATATTTAGTAAAATATTTTCCACACACTAACATTTTAAACAAAAAAAGTTCCACTCTTCTGCGACTAAAACTGACCGAGTTATTGAGCTTTGAATATCGCTGACTTAGACCACTTTACACCATTTCAATAGCCGCCTCGAAGACGATCCACCAATCAATGCACAACACTTGCTCGACGAGGATGCTGATTGGATTAAAATTATGAAATTCAAAACAGAACAACTTGCTGAGTTTTAGTCACAGAAGAGTGGAACTTTTTTTATTTAAAATGTTATTGTGTGAAGAATATTTTACTAAATATGACTGATAGGACTGGGGGAACGTATAAAAAATTAGAATTCGTAACTGTTTCAGAAACATATTTAGCGACTCAAAAATCATAAAATATAATTCTTCCCTTCATTTAAAGCAGTTTTCCAATTCGAACTATAAGTCTATCTCTAATGGTTTAGAAATTAGCTATTGGTCCATCATGTTTAAAAATGGAGGAAAATTAAATATAATATTTCAAACTTAAATGACCTGAAATAATAAATATTCTAAAAATATCTTATTTCTATTATTATTAAAATTATGTGTATTTAAAAATGTCATTAGTTGGCTATAAATATCTGCAAAGAAACACTTTGAAAACAGCATAAGTATATAAAACACTGTGTTAATAAAAACTAAAAGCAGTACATTTTCAAATATATTTTCAGAAGGTGGTTGATGCAACTTACATGACAATTTCAGAACTAAAGTCAATTCTTCAGTAAAGAAGAAAACCAATTAAAAAGCAACATAAATCATCATACTAAAATTATCAAAGCACTAAAAATGTTTAAAACTAAAATCATTTTGCAAAATGAAACTACTTACAACTGCAGGAGGTACACCTGAGTAAAGTCCTATAGTTTCGGCAGTTCTTTTAAAAAAAGATTTTACTAAAAGGTGTAGGACCTAAGAAAATAATGTGCTCAAAATAATAAAACAGAACTTAAAGTATTAAGCAAAAAAAGTAATGAAATTCAATTTTTAAATAAAAATAAGTAGGCGCATGAAATGAAATACAATACACATAACAAAAATAGCAAGAAATTGATTTCCATGCAAATTTGAAAAAAATGTGCAGTAAAATGTAAATATGTAATATTAATAAATAAGAACTTTTCATAAGTCAGAATGACAAGTCAAATATATTTTTAAACAACATTGGTTACAAATTATTTCTAATCTGTTGAAAATTGTTCATACTGGTAAGATTCAACTAATCTTTCATATGAAATCTTTTAAAAGTTCATCAAATATGGCATTACTGCTGAGATTTGCATAAGTGAATATATAATTTCAGTTTTAGATCGATAATATTCAAAACGAATATTATAACATACGTTACCACGAGGAATTCTTTTTTATCCACCCTTTGGTTTCCATCTGTGTCAAACATGTTAAAGGCAATTCGAAAACCTGACTGAGGTTCTAAAATATAACAAAAATTAGAACAAATTTTTAGTAACAAATACAAATGGTATATATTTTTTACAATGGCTAAAAAGTTTACTAATAAACTTTTATATATTTAAGTCTTAAAATTTTAAAATGAAATGCTCTCGTATAATCAATTTCCACCATTAGATTCAATAAATAATTTTACTTATTAATTAATGCACACTTTCAAAAACAATCGATGATTTTTCAGAAAAATTAGGAGAAAACAATAAAAGTTTTCAAAAGAGAAAAAAAAAATTATCCAACATGATAGGGATCTGATAAAAGAACAGACAGAACCAGCGGGATTGGTCTCCCCAAAACTTTCTTGTATCTACCCTAACGCGCGTGGAGGAAAATACACAAAGCGGGAGTAACATGGACGAATCCCTAACACAGTTGGGGAAAAATGCAGTTGCCTTTTTTGTGTCATAGAATAGTGAAGAAACCGAATATACAATTTGAACGCCTTTTTTTCAACCGACTGAAATCAAAATTGGACACAGATCTACAATTAAAATGAGAAGACCACAAATTAATTTTTATTTACCTAAGCCATAGGGTTTGGGAGTTAATCATGTTCACAAGTATGAAATTATACAGACCGAAAGACAGTCAACCCTTCGATGGATTTGGTCCAAAATTTGATACAGACCTATATTCCTGATGATAAAACTGTATACCAAATTTTATCCATCTAGATATTTAAGTTTTTGAGTTATCGTACTCACAGGAACACAGACAGACAGACTTCCTGAGGACAGATTTTGTCCAAAATTTGATAGAAACCTACAAATTATGTGTAAAGATCACATACCAAATTTCATCTCTCTAGCTTCAAAAGTTATCGCATTCACAGACAGACAAGACATAATCCTAAAATTATGTTTTTCGGATTCAGGGAGGTCTAAAACACAGAGATTCATCAAAATCTCGAGTTTGAATTTTTTGATGATTATAATACTTTATCTTTGTATACGAGAAAGTAAAAATGAAACTCTAAATCAATTATTGTTATAAATTTAATGCAGATAACCGTTAAAGGAAACCCAATGTGATTCATATAAAGACAAGGACAATGTCCAAATGAGAATTTAAAAAATTTCTGTATAATATAATCAAATAAGTGTAAAAGAAATAACTAATTTACATAAAATTTTTAAAATCTAGTTATAGTTTTGTTTATGAACACAAGAACTAATGTAATTTACCTCTATATATATAAATAAAAAAAAATTGCATCAATTACAGCCTTTTAGTAAATTAATAATGTACAGCATTGCTTTGACACTTCATTGAGTCAATATGATGTGCCCAACATTTGACTTTCCTAAGTAATCCTAGTTTCAATTATTAGATCAAAAAGTTACCATAGCCAAATAGTACTTTATTTGAAAATTATCTACTGTTGCATTGTAAATTACCCATTGTGCTACAAAATATTTAAGATGAAATTGGAAAAGATGATGCCATAAAGTGGTTATAAATAAGAACAAACAATAGCTTAACACAAGTGTACTGTAACAGAAATTGTCTGTGTAATTCACTGGTTGGACAATATATGAATTTTAAAATAAAGAGAAGAACACCAAAAATTCTAAAAATTATTTGAAAAAAAAAAACCTTAGTACAGTGATCTGTCAGGCACTTTGTCAATCTGACCTGTCCAGAAGTTTGGAGTTTTCAGAAGGTGAATGGGGAGTGTCAAAGGGAAAATAAGTCATTGCATGTATGTGACACTGTACTTCGATAATTAAAATACCTACTGTAAAGTTAGATCAAATCATTTCAATAGAGGGAGCCACTTGTTCTAAGTGAACCCAATAACACCCACATGATCAAAACGAAGCTTAAATGCAAAGTATGGGAGATCTTTTTGAGCACTCCACTTCCCAATTCAAAGAAGAAATTACCTGAAAAGAAGCGCTGAATTCAGGTACGTATGGGGTGTTCGCGGTTCAGGTAAAAGATGGAACCTAATTGTAACTAAAAAGGTGTTCTCTTAACCCTAACCTACGTTATCATTACCTTTTAATACCTTTTGATTAAATGTTGTTTTAAAGTAACTAAGTACCTCTGATTGAGTATTATTTGATACTTAACTCTACACTATTAAAATGCATGCAATGACTATCTCCTCATTAGTTCTTCTTTATAAATATTGTATAAATGTGAATTATGTTATTCTTTGTAATATTTCATTCTTTTAATTTCTTTAATAAATCTTTTTGCTTCAAGCAAAAGTTCTCTTCATTTTCTTCAGTAACCCTGTGGCCCCAGACAAAAGGCAAAGCCAAATATTAAACGTTTTAAACTGTTGGATGCTTCAGCTGGGATTTCTCCAGCACATCCTACATGTATATGTCAGTGTCCTTGGATTAATGGCTATTATTAGAACTATTGGCTGCTGCTCAGATTTTTAATTATATTTTTTTAATATTTAGTATAATTTTACATATTTTGTGCAATAAATATAGGTAGGTACATACGGTGGATGCACATTTTTAATTATTCAATATCAAGCATCTGATGAACTAGACAAATGCTGTTTTGCAGCAAAAGTTCAACCATGAGATGGAAGCTCACAACTTCACTATACAGTATGATGATTTGAAAGGGTTCCAACAAACTTTAGAGATTGGTAAGGCATACCAAAACAAATCATTTTTACATATACTAATAGCACAAAATGCTCTACAATATTGCTATAATATCTTCATAATATTTGACATCCAGAATATTGAATAATGTTATGGAGATATTATACAGCATCTTGTGCTAATAGGATAGGCAGAAACATTACGTGTGTATGTTAGAGGGTTTTGTTTGGTCTTAAGTAATTGGACAATTCCAGCATTATGCCAGTTTAAGATGTAGAAAAAAATAGGATGAAACTTTACAGAAATGCTGGAATGGCAGACATGCATTTAGTATATGGAGTAGCTAAAGAAAATGGGAAAGCATTTGTATCATGAGAGATTTTGAGTGACCCATCATAATTTAATTTCACATTACACCAGGGTTTTATGAAGTAGATGTTTCACAATTAATGACAACTATAAGTCCTCCTAGTTGTGTGGTGTAGAAACTGGGAGAAGGTGATTCTAACTCCAAGTATTGACATCATCATTTGATCACAGTTCAAAATTATGAGGTATGCCTAATAAGACCATACGTCCCATTTTGAATGGGATGATCCTGTTTCATTCAACCCTTCCCCTTCCTGTTCTTTTCATTAATAAATAAAAACTGAATGAATACCCGTTTTCTTGATTACACATACTTTTATCTAAAAATTAGTAGATATCCCATTTTGAGGGGGAAAATAAATGGTCACGTTAGGTATGCACACATATAGCTGTAGTATAGCTTTAAAATGGCATGGCAGATGAATCAATCAATTAAGCCTTTCCATGTTTGATGTGCTCCAACCATCAGAAGACAAGGAATCCGAGATGAAATTTAACCTTGAATTAACCTTCTCTTATTAACTAGGCAAAAAAAAGAACCTACCACCAACTTACTGTAATCTATAAAATATTCAGCAGTCATAGGATATTATTTGAAAGTAAAAAATGCAAAAGGAAGCAAATTGTCTAAATATCATGTCTGATTGCAAAACACCATTCTCATGAAATTTCAAATAACAAAATAGAATGGAACAAACAAGACTTTAAATTCAACAATATTTTAATACAGAGATATAAGCTAGACAGATAGAAATTAATATCATTGTGATGCAAATTTTAAAATACTTTCATTAAAATAATAGAAATGTTTACATAATAACATGAGAAACACTATCTACAGTTCAAGACATTTTGAAATAAATACCACCAAATGTAGTAATGAAGAAAAATTAACTATTTAGAGTTTGAAAATAGTGAAGGTTTATATGCGAAAATGATACCAGCATTTGCTTCCGTATGCGAGACAGTCCCATTGTATAGCAATAGTTGCAAATAAAAACTAATTTAAATTTTACATTAGCAGACAAAAAAAATTATGTAAAACTTTCAGAAAGTACATATTAAAAAGCAAAGTATGCAAGTTTCAATTTTTTAATATTTCAGAATCAACTTTCCATATTAGTTCTTTTTTAATGATATTCCTTTAAATTTTACATCTTCCACTGAAGTTTAAAATTTGAATAATATCATAAGACTAATATGTATTACTAATATGTAAAGTAAGACATAAGTGTTACTAATATGCATTTAATTAATTTTAAGGGTGACACTTTATTTTTTTTATTAATAGAATAAATCTTTTCTTATTTTGCTTTCAATAATTACTATATCAGAACTTTTTCTTTGTTTTCATACCTTCATGTCATCTTTTTTAAAAAAAATTTCATACTATGTATGGAAGTATATCTTATAGGTTGAAAAACCCTAGTTTAGAAGTTTAAAGCAATTTTTTGCAGTTTATAATTAATATATGAATAAAATAATGCCTAAAAATATTTATATACAGATCTGTAAAATAATTAGTTTAGAAGTATATTTTAAATAATAATATTTTGTTTCCATCAACAACCCCATATTTGACTGCTGGTATCAATAACCAGACTATTATTTTGAAAACTAATATAAAAATTTGAAAATCAAAAATCAATAGAATTCAACTTACTAGTTAAAACTGACAGTAGAAACAGATATTCTGTATAAGATATTATGCCTAAAAAAAAGGTATCAAACAGATATGCTTCATATAGAATATGATAACAAATATAATTTAAGCTATAAAAATTAATTATTAATGTTTGGAATGAATTATAAATTTACCAATCAATACACAAATTTAAATTACTATAACATGTACATGTAGTATACATATACAAAATGATAGCAGTGTAAATATAAAACAAATTATTTTAAATGAGAAACGAGATATCATACAAAAAATAAAGAATTGCAGTTAATAACACAACATCAAAGTTTACCATATAAATATTTTTACACACATGCATATTCTTGGCTTTCCCTCAGACAACTGTCTAAAAATTTTTTACTAAAGTTTTGCACTTGTTTATCCATCATACATACTTTCAGAATATATGAAATTATAATGAACACTAACCTAGAGATTTCTATAAAACATCTCCATATCAATCTAGTCTTTTGCACAGATCTTAACAGAAGCATTAAAAGTGATTTGCTTGATAAGAGTATCTTCTGCAAATAAAAGTTAGTAATTCCTACACTATATGTATAAGCACATGGAAATTGATGAATGAGAATAAAAATTAATGAATTAAAATTACATTGATTACTGCAACTAATAAAAGTTACCATTAATAGTTATATTAATCATCATGTAAATAAAAGAGAAATTATGGCATATAAATGTGAATAATCAGATGATTTCCAAGGTTTCCCTTAATCTTCAGGGCCAGAGGACCGAGTTGGCTGACACATATTAAAGTCCCAACTTTAGCACACATTTATAAAATCCCGGGGCCTATTTTCTTTCAGTTCACTACCGCATACTGATAAAACTGAACAAAATTATTACCAAGAGCAATGCTTAGTTTGTAATTAGCAATGTATATAGTGAAAATAATTTCTACTATATATGCATTGTGGTAAACCTGGAGTTTACGGTGCCGGCGTGCTTCTCGCCAATTCTTCTTGGCGCCATTCCATTAGCCGTCGCCAAATACTGTTTTGGATGTGCAGTACGCTTTTTATTGCTCTCTTGCACATGCGTCACCTGAAAACGAGAGATTGAGCACGCAATGCCTGCGGCATTTCAAGTGTATACCGGGCAAATTTAACTTTAAAAAACATCAGCGGCTTCGCTTTCAGCATAGCGGAATAATCGTAGCTTCGCTTATTCATTGAGAAATGAAACACACAGAATAACATACATGGTACTGAACTGATATTCCATCCGAAGAATTCCAAATGAAGTTTTATTCAAATTCGAATTCATCGACCAATTGCATCGAAGAGTTGAACAAAACAGTCCAATCAAAACGTGGCGCAATATAGCCTGATAAGCAAAACACTCATGAAAGGATCAATTGGTGCGCATGCGCGCTTGTCACTCGTTAAAAACATACAGACGCAACCAAAACAAACATTCCTCATCGCCGTTCTTGGCAGCAAAGATTTGGCGATCCTAAGAGGAACGAAGTACGCGGGCACCGTAAACTCCAGGTTAACCTGCATTGTTTGTATCCGAGATTATTTAAAGAACAGAATGAAACAATTTGAAAAAAATCTTCAGAATGAAACAATCTACTCAATTTATTCCATTGTTTCTTATTCTCTTTTTTCTATTGAAAAAAAAAGCTCAGGACTCAAATAAAGCCAAAAAATTATTACAAATGTCTATGATTATTTTGAATTATTCAGAATTCTGGAAAAATTATACATCAGAAGAAATATAAAGAAAGGGCAAATATCAAAACCTGAAACAAAATAATAAGTCTCCTACCTTTATCATGCAGAGAACGAAACAAATTTGTGCTGCCTTTGCGTCGAGCAGGAGTACTATCATAGAGAGAATGAAGCTCCTTCTTTGTTAATACCTTTCTCTTAAGTCTAGCTATAAGGGGAAATACTAAATTAAACTCTGTTTAAAAAATACCAATACTCTCTAATTACTACTCTGTTTAAATAATGCCAATGCTCTATACTCTTTAATTACTAGTCTGTTTAAAAAAGTATAACGAAAATATATTCAATTAACATACAAGATCCAGCAATACACAAGGACAAGATTTAAAAAGTTCCAGGTTCCAAAAATTCCTCCATGTGGTAATGCAGTTTAGTTAGCAATTAATTAACCAGATATTCCTTAGTATAAACATCGATTAATTTCAAAAGATTTTGCCTATTTTTAAACTAACATGTTTGCTGCCATGACTCACGCCTGTTATTCAGACCTTCTAACTATTTATATGACTCCTTCTCTATTATCTCTTAAGTTTAGAGGAGAAGGGGTAATTTAATTAAATTAGTAGGCATGAAATGTGAATCACAGGCATGAGACAAATAGCATCGACTGCAACCAACAAGTTAAATTATACACCAATAATAATTTGGAAGACACTGCATTAGATATTACAAATTCTATCAATTTCAGTTATCAATTCAGCAGTAACATAACTTTATATGCTGCTAGAGGAAGCAAAAAGTATCATTCGCATAATGTACAGATAAGTAATACGATAACAGCTGATTTCTACCTATTAAAATATTTACAGAAAAAAATTGATGAAAAACAAACTTTAAAAAAATAAACTTAAAAAACACAAAAAATGACAAGCTAGTAACAATTATTATCATAATTTATCAACATTTTCACACGAAATAAATAACACAGAATGCATAGACAGAAATGAATAAGATACAGATTACACAAGATTCAGATTATCTTGGTAATTATTGTATATTAGAAGGTAGCTAATTTTAGACAATTATTAATCTAGAAACACTGACCCAGAAAGAATGTACACAAAAAGCTATAAAATTATTTATTGATGTTTGGAATTAGTGGCGTAGCGAGGGTAAGTGACACTGGGTCATAAAACGATTTTTTCACACACACACCGTCATCAGTATAGTGACTTAGCTTGTCTAAACAGTGACCGGGACATGGTATTTTTTCACCCCCTCATTGTATTTGACTTTAAAAAGTGACAAAAAACATTAACGTTTTGACACCTTGGCCAGTAGCAAAGCGAAAGAAATTGGCGTGGAAAATAATGATTTTTTTTTTATCTCAGCTGTCAACAGTAGCTTAACAAGCACAAATGGCACTAGCAGTGGCACTTTTAGGTGCTGGGACATCTATACCTCTTTGCACTTCATATTTTGCATTAAAAGTGGCATACAAGTAGTAAGTTTTGACTCTATGGCACCCTTTAAAACTAGCACCTGGGGCATCTATACCCCCTTGCCCCCCACAGTTGCTATGCCGCTGTTTGGAATGCCTTATAAATACTTTGGAAACATTATGTTAATGGTAATTTAATGTTAATTTTTTGGCTATTATACAGAAAACACACCACATTTTGAATATCACAGAGATCTCTCGAAGAGCAATATTCCATGATATTTTCATATTTTTTCCCCTTTTCATCCTTGTATTTTGATTTATATATATATATAACAGTACTTAATAAAGAGAATTTCAGTCAAATATATCTCCTTATGGTTATTAAATTTCAGCTTATAAAAACAGAACATAATCTATTTTTGACTTAGGAAAACTAATTTAAGCTTCATTAATAAAATCTAATGAAAATGCCATTTCCAATAAAAAAATTACGATATCTCAAAAAAATTACAAAAGAACTGTATTAAAATTAAATTCCACAAATAACTAAAATTAGTGATGTTTACGTCGTGGATCAGTTTCTGTAACAGAATCTAAAAAGTCTTGAGGCGTCATGTACAGTTGCCCATCATATTCCACAGATGCAAATTTTATGAATCTTCGTTCTCTTTGAGTTAATTGTGACATTTGAATATCCTCATCTTTATTCTGAAAAAAAATGATAGTGAAAATGAACTAAAGTAGTAATATAATACAATACGTTAATTAGGTTTCAACAAAACAAGTTCTCCATACAACTACAAGTAGATGATACAAAATGAGCTCTTTAGACAGAGCTTGTTAGACATATTAAACAATAATTAAACAGAGCTTATAAAGGTCATATTAAACATTTCTTACTCATCTTGAGCATTTCCCTCATTAAAAAACACAGCAATAAAAAATATTTTACTAAATAGTAAAATGAAATCAGAAAAGTTTAAAACTAGCAAGCATCGATTGAAACGTTTACAGGAAGTAATTCGCTTCTAAATAAATGAAAGCAATGCTTTCAGGATAATTTTTTTAAAAAAACTCTCAAAATACTTCAGATTTACTTCATTTTAATAACATATCAAAGCAATGAGAACTTCTAACAACATCAAAAGTAGTTTTAAATGTATAAGCTTCGAACTGAACACGAGTACTAATGAATATCAAGGACAGTTCAGTCTGCAATTTTACACAAAAACACAAACTCAAGAAAAATTATGTTAATAATTCAGTTGTTTTCGATATATCAACTCACATTTTTAGAATGCTGATTAGCATGTACTAATCCAATATCACGTCTAGTACCGAACTTTTGAAGTTTGTCACTGAAAATTAACAACGTTACACCTGCTCCTATACTACCAGCAATATAATATAACCTATCTTTGTTCTCTTTAACCAAACTGAATAGTCTCTTTTGAGAACAAAATTGCTTCGTGTTACTTAATTTGGGAAATATAAGACGGACTGCACTCCTGAGAACCATTCTGTTTACTATAACCTACGGCAACTATAATATGAAAATCGAAACCTATAATATTTATTTTGTTAACTGCAATAGCCTAAAGATGTTACCGACAGATAACTTTATGAATCCGCAAAACGCGGGTTGCTTTGCGAGGAGCGGTGGTTTGTAGATATTTACTGCTCATTGGCTCACGGATGAGAAGCTAGATGATTGTTGCTTATAAATAGTGTTGTAAGATTTGGCGAGTAAGCATCTTTTTTTTTCTTTTTCACAATTAGGATATTATTTTAATCTACTGCGCAACAACAGCTTGCTCTACGACTTTTTTCTTTGTTAGTCGTATATGCATCAGAATAATTTTTTGAAATGCTCCACGTTTAACGCATACATGTTGCTCACATTATTATTTTTTTTACTGCAAACCTTTTTCGTAATTTCGGAAGTTAATCAAACACACTTCATAGATATTTTTAAAATTTAAATGAACGTGTTTTCATCTGTTTAGGGACACAAAGCCTATTTATTTAATCAGCCTGTCACAAAATTATCACTCATTTCATATCAGAAAGAAAATCACCCAAAATTAAAATTTATTTCAATTGTAAATGGGCATAGCTTCCGATGGGGGGATGAATTAGAATGTTAATTAACAATTTCATATGCACTTTAATAATTTACAGCACAACTTCTTCACCCATGGGTGCCAACCCTAAATGAGGTCATGTAAAAACTGATAATAAATACTTTTTTCAGATTCTTTAAAATTAACAAATTAGTGACACAATAATTGTCTTCAAATTGGCAAAAATAATTTTAAGAGGCTATCTTAATTTAAAGCATTTCAGTAAAAATTTAAAAATTATTGTATATAATGAACTTAATTTTTTATCGTTAATTAATGATTCGTGAATCTATTTTATCGTTCTACCTATATTTATTTGCACATGGGATAGCAGTTTTTTTTTTTTTTTTTTTTTTTTTTTTCTCGGCCGAACACTCCTGATCCTGAATGATTCGAGTTTGACTAGTCCAGACTATCAAATAATTTGGACTTCTCAATTATACAGCAAAAGTGTAAGAATCAATGAAATCTACATAAAAAAAAGTCAACAAAAGTCGTAATATATATGTATTTACTTGAATATATGTACATACATTTCACGCCGAGCCCGCATTTATTTAATTGTTAAAGGCTACTTTCTTAGAATATATTCTTATTATATAAGATATTCAACATGCTAATATGGGCCGTGGTAGTTTCGTGGCAGAATCTCCAATTAGTGACCGGAGCTCTCGGGTCCGAGACCCAATTCGATGGCAGATCCGATGTAAATCCGTCAAGGGTCGCAGATGTGGAGTTAAAGTTAAGAGTTCCGAAAGTCCGTCCTAAAATAGACCTCTCGTAGTTGCTTAACGAGACGTTCGTAAAGCTAAACTGAACTCTATGCCCATATGTGTATTACTAGCCGCCTGCGGCGACCAGCTTCTTCGCCGGGAATATAATTTCAATTGAATCTCTTATGCATAATTTGATATTTTTGGTTCCCTTAACAATTTTAAATTTCAAATTGTGATAGTCATTTTACCCATGGTCTTCCAGTAACTTTGCACATGTTCTGTTCGTTGTCTGCATGGACGTCCCTAACAGAGTCAAGTGTCTCGCTGTTTCATGCAACATCAAATTGCACATTGTTGGCATCAACTTCACTCTTATTCCTCTTGCAAAATATGCATTTGATTTTAATTTTAAAATTTTACTTCCAGCCGCATGTTAGCTGGATGAAAATATGCTGATTAAAAACATAGCATTAAACATTAAGATATTACCTTAGCTTTCAACAATGATAGAGAAACAGGCAAATAAATGTCTGTTTAAACAATGAAAATGGTTTGAATTGCGTTGCAACAATGAAAAGTATTGTTGTAAAGTATGCCAAAAAATATTTTTAAAAATTTATTAAAATTAGAGGAGAAATCTTACAGCAACTTAATTGATATAATTGAAAAGACAATTTTTTGCACTTTCAAATGGCGTAAAAATGATTTTGAGCTGTAATATTTTCCGTAGTTATAAAGGAAAAACGCCAAAATTTCGCTTAATTTTTAATTACTTAAAATTTCAAGAAAAAGGCTCTGAGGTGTACATTCCCACCTAGGAGGCTGGCCCGAACAAAAGCGGGCTGGTGCAAAGTTGATTTGCGGGGCCTTGAAACTAATTTCGTAAAACAAAATAATTTATTGTATTTTGTCATTTATTACACCGCACAAATTAGAATATTGAGTACTTAAGGAATACGTGTAAACGATAAATAATTAAATTATGTTATTTCTGAATGATTTTGAAAGTGATTAAATTGTTAATTCATAAAAATAATTCAAAATAATAAAAAAATATTATTTTGAATCATGAGAAAGATTTTTTTGCAGATACGATGGTCATTGATAAGGTCAATATATTTTTCTGAACAGTCATACAATTTGAATACAGTTCAGATAAATTAATTTACAAATAAATATTATAATATTGTGTCCCTGTTATACAAAACTTAGGGACAAATTTTAATTTCATTAAATGAATTAAAGCAATTCATTTTGTCTTGCAAAGTCGAATTTAAGTCTCTACGTTCTCAGACAGTTAGTGAATATCATCCTAATTACATAAAAATTTTTATGATGTTCCATATTCGTGATAAATTTCCAATCTCTTCTTAAAAGAAAAAATGTCACTATAGATAATGACTACAAAATATTGAATTTGGAAATATTCTATGACAGATGAAATAGGTGATCAATTCCTTAAAATAAAAACTGATCATTTTTTCTCACTAAGTTCTTTTATTTTTAATTCAGGTGTTACTTTTAACTAACTTTTCCGCTATTTCCTTTGCAGTTATTAAAAGAAGATATGAATCCTGATGCACGATACTTTTCAAAAAATTTTAAAGACTTTTAAATGTGAATTTGTATACGGATATCTATATTGGAATTTTGAAATATCTGGCTAGCACTATTTACTTCATTTAGTATTTCATACCAAATAACTAGAGTTAATAAAAATTCAAATGAAGTTTATTTTAGAATAATTGGATTCATGATTTCTTTTCCATGTCAATAATATATTCATAAAGAAAATTCGAAGCTATATGAAATTGTGATACTTTAATGTGATCTCACAGGTTTCACACTTTTGAAGCGACATTCCCACGTCGTTTCTTACAGTGGTTTTGGAGTAAGATATATGAGAAACTATATCCCAGCACATTACAGAACTTGCAAAAATATTATATGTGCTTTCATAAGTCACAAAACATTAATATACAGAGAAGAAGGATTTGAAATGTGTCTAAGAACAAAATTGAAATTAAGACTTCTGCAGAGTATATAGTGTGGTTTGGAATTCTTTGCAAGATAAGGGCTTTTGCAAACCCTTTTCTAAAACCTCTCATAGTAGATCAATTTTTTAGTAGTATGATAGCAACAAACAACAATGAAATACATTATTTATTAATTTTCAGTAATATGTTATATTAAACATTTGTCTTCCTTTAAATATTTATTTATTTATTCATTTTCCAACCAAACGTACGATGTACTTACTATCTTGCGTTACAACGCAAGCATAATGAAACACATTGTTTTTAGTTTTTTATACTCTGTTTTGTCTGTATAGTGAGATTCAAAGCCCCCAACTTTGCCTTTGATTGGTGAACGTGAAATGTGCACATATCGCGTGATTATATTCAAATGTATGTATATTCGGATTAAAATAAAAAATAATGCATTTTTAATTTGCAAAATTAGTCAGCTGCGCTGGGTCTTTAGAAAACGAGGAGCCCAATGCGGTCGCACCGCCCTCCGGCCGGCTTGTTCCCACCCTCCAAAGTATGTTTGTGCCAAATTTCGTAATTCTTAAGTCTAGTGGTCTGTCCTGTAGAGCGCCAACACACACACAGACATTCTCCTTTATTATTAGTAGAGATTTAACTAAAATTTTGGGTTGATTCCGAACAAAAACTGCTCAATGTATTTGAACCGTCTTCTTATTTTGATTATGCATTTCTCATTTTTTTCAGCTGAAAAGTTGAAAAAAGGGAAAGTTTCTGAAAAACTGAGAGTTTTTAGAATTTCGGGGTTCGTAATTTGAATTAGAGTTCAAGAAACCCCTGTAGGAAAGCGTACCTTTTGTACGGGAACTTTTACTGTTACTCAACCAGATAAACAAACTTCAAAATATTTAATTTTTCTTGGGAATTAATCGAATATTGCAGAAATCTAATTTTTTTCATGAACTAACATCGTATGTTGAGTCGAATTAAATAAGGTGCCTATGTTTTCTTTTTAAGTACACATAAAATTAGTATTTGAAATAGTTTATTTTACATCTCCTCTTAAGCATGAACTAGAAAAACAGAATACTTGGTCAGTTTAAATATGATACTTGTACATAATATGAAAACAAGATTTCGTATAAATCTAGAACTTTGAAGAAATTGACAAAACTGTGGAAAAGGTCCTAGAAAATTTTGTTGGGTAAATTTGATTTATTTTTGCACCAGATGATACTTAATTACAAGAATGCATTGTTTATTTTAAAGATTTACATTTAAAAGAAAAGGATATTATTGCTCCATACGAAAATTGAATCTCTTTTTTATTTAAAATGAAATAAATCAAGAGATTGAGGGCATCATTTAACCAGTTATCAGCTTTGCCATATATAGGAGAGAATGACCACTCGTTACCGTTTTGTACCCAACAGTTTATTTTAATTTCATTTTTTTTATGTTTTTACGATCCCGTTTTTATATAAAAAAAATAGCCTGTTTTCTGTGAGGCCAAAAATAAAAAGTAATAAAATGTATTTAAATAAAAAAAAAGAAATATATAATGAAAATAAACTATACTTTTAAAATTTATGTATATAAAAAACACCCTGTCTACAGTTAATAACATCAATTCATTTATGGTAAAAATTGGTGAGAATATTGAAAATGAGAATAATGTCACAGGAAGCTCTTTTTTTTCTTTCCTTCTCTTCGTGCAGTGTACCGTGTCCAAATTTTTCGTGGAAATGATTACTCATCTAGACTACAAAATTTCATTAACTTTTAAAAAAAGATTGAATTTCAACTACAGAAGTAGAGATGACCGTTACAATGAATAAAATTTAACAGATTATTAAAAAAAATTTTTCTTTGAATTAATTAAAAATTAATTAAACCCTTTTATATTATACAAAATGGCGCATATGCAGCATATTCTAATAAATACGAAAACATACAATAGAAAATTAAACAAATGTTAAAAACAATAGAAAATTAAAAAATTAAAACACGTTAAAAAAAGAAAAAAACTAGAAAAAAATATGAAACAGAAGAAGTAATCAACGATGATAACAATACACCTCTTTGCGCGCCAAACGCAGCAGCATCCAGTGATTGCATCATACATTTTACTACAACTAACCAACCCATCACTAAAGAATTAAACAACAAAAATTCCCCAATAATAAAATAGCCAAAACACATAAAAGAAAAAACTAGAAAACAAAAGAAAAAAACAATAAAAATTGAAAAATTGGAGGAGAATCCCAAATGGTGAACTTTATCAAAGAACCACCCACCACAGGAGTTCTAATTTGGACAAATTTTCTGTCGAGGGCAAGACTTACAAAGTCAAAAAAATATACACTCTGTGGCTCTCTTTTGACTTTGTAATACAAAAACAATTGCATTGATTTATTTAATGAAATTAAAATTTGTCCCTAAGTTTTGCATAACAGGGTCACAATATTATAATATTTACTTGTAAATTAATTTATCTGAACTGTATTCAAATTGTGTGACTGTTCTGAAAAATATATTGACCTTATCAATGACCATCGTATCTGCAGAAAAATCTTTCTCATGATTCAAAATAATATATTTTTTTATTATTATTTTGAATTATTTTTATAAATTAACAATTTAATCACTTTCAAAATCATTCATAAATAACATAATTTAATTATTTATCGTTTACACGTATTCCTTAAGTACTCAATATTCTAATTTGTGCGGTGTAATAAATGACAAAATACAATAAATTATTTTGTTTTACGAAATTAGTTTCAAGGCCCCGCAAATCAACTTTGCACCAGCCCGCTTTTGTTCGGGCCAGCCCCCTGGGTGGGAATGTACACCTCAGAGCCTTTTTCTTGAAATTTTAATTAGAATTTTAAGTAATTAAAAATTAAGCGAAATTTTGGCGTTTTTCCTTTATAACTTCGGAAAATGTTACAGCTCAAAATCATTTTTACGCCATTTGAAAGTGCAAAAAATTGTCTTTTCAATTATATCAATTAAGTTGCTATAAGATTTTTCCTCTAATTTTAATAAATTTTTAAAAATATTTTTTGGCATACTTTACAACAATACTTTTCATTGTTGCAACGCAATTCAAACCATTTTCATTGTTTAAACAGACATTTATTTGCATGTTTCTCTATTATTGTTGAAAGCTAAGGTAATATCTTAATGTTTAATTCTATGTTTTTAAACAGCATATTTTCATCCAACTGACTTGAAGCCATTCTTTGTATCCGTCTATGACTGCTAATATCCGTCACACATGGTCTTCCGGAACGAGGTTTTGGCTCATATGGCGTCTTACGAGTTAATGCACGATAAATCATACTTTTAGAACGATTTAAAAGTTTCGATATTTCTTTAACAGTCTTACCGAGCAATTTCATATACGGAATTTTACTCACTTCCTCATTAGAGAGCTGCGAAGCTTTAGGCGTCTAGAAACGCAGAACAAACGATCGCTTTCCTTTTCTTACAACGTATTTATTAGGCTCCGAATAGACGTCATGATTACCGATGCCACATTTGCATAAAATTGCATTTGGCTATAAGCTTTTGGAGCAGGTTATTTCTGTTTATTCTACGATTTAAAAATTGGCATTAAATATACGGGGTAAAACTGCTGTTTTTTTTCAATATAATAGACATAGCATATCTATACAGTAAGTTGCATCGAAATACATCATATACAAAAATATATATATAAGCAAAACACAAGATTTTATAAACTTTTGGGACAGAGTGTATGTGGGATTCCGTTCGATTAAACAGAATGCTCACAGAGGGGTTACCTTTAAGGGGTAAGTGGATCGGAATTAAGTCTAGGAGATTTATTAGCTTTTCGGTCACATTAAATTTAAAACAAAATATTACATGAAAAAAAAACGAAGACACTTCAATTTAAATATAAAACATTTATTGAAGAACTGGGTGGAGAATTTTACAAGGGGGAAATATATACAAAAGAAAGATGACAAAGAGTTTAATGATTGACATGAAGACTTGATTCCTAAGCTGGATTACCATTGGGATAGACGTTAATGGGTTAAAAGTAATTAATTGTATTAGTGATAGCCAGAAGGAGAAGTTAAATGGGATATAGTTACCGTAACATAGCAATCGAGCGAATTAATTGCGCCGTGCAGAGGAGTCTACATTCTAGCGAAAAGAGTGAGATTACGAGAGAGGGTTGCCAGTCTGCGACTCTCTGAGCGTGCTCGTAGGTTTTGTGAGAAAAAAGAGGGCGCTGTTCATGACGTATCATGAGCAAGACTTTCTCGCCATCTATCGCATATGATAATCTAGCTTTGACAATTCTTATTTACGCGACGATTAAATTATGCTCATTGGTAATATCCTACATGTATTTACGTTTTCCTGCCAGGGAATCCACTCCAAAGGTCGGGAAAACATTTATTTTTCTGAACTATATAAAGTTTTGAGGTTATTTAGTGTTATTTTTGCGTGACCACTTGTTTTAAGTAAAAAAGGCTGTTGAGGCAGATTGATACAATTGACTCAGGGTCACATTGATATGCGTCTTGTGTGTGTATCAATGTGTCTCAACACCAATTACTTCGCTAAATCGTCTTCAGAAATGAAAAAAAAACGTAAAAAGGAACTATCTAAGAGAAACACGCAATTAAGTATTTATTTAAACAATGAAAACGGTTTGATTTCATTGAAAAAAATGAAAAGAATTTATGTAAATTAAGTTTAAAATATTTTTTTTACGAATTTATAAAAATTGGAGAAAGAAATTCTACGGAAACTTAATTAATATCATCGAAAAGATAATTTTTTGCATTTTCAGATGGTGTAAAAATTATTTTTGTGCTATATTATTTTCGTAAGTCATCAAGGAATTAGGCGAAAATTTCCCTTATTATTTAATTAATTAAAATTTTCAAAAAAGGCTTCCAGGTACACATTCCCTTCCTCCAAACTATTTTTAAACCCATACACACACATTTTCCTTTAATATTAATAGAAATAAATTATTTCCTGAAGCATTATTTTTTAATTTTCCAATCTCATTAAAAATGATGAATTTTAATTAAAATAAAAGTTTGTTACTTTGTTAAACTCTTAAACATTGATTTGGAATGCAAAGTTTATTGATAATGCAAATTTTGTTTTGATCCCACACCTATTAATCATCATTATTTTCGATATTTCCATGTGTATCAATGTACCCCTGGTATGGGGCAGGTTGATACAGATCCATTTTTAGGAAAAAAGTGTAATAAATATTTTATTATGTCATTAATGACCAAAATTCGACTGAAATCCTATATTAGATTAACAAATGCATAAATATAGCGTATTAGTTCTAATTATTACCGCTGGTAAGATCATGTTTTAGCTTTCCAAAAAAAGTGTATCACTGTCCCCGCATTCCCCCTATTAATCACACTCCTATGCTTCGAAAACTAATAAGAAAAACAGACGTTCAAATGTCTCAGATGGTATTGGTTCCCAACTGCAAATTACGGTACAAGCATATCCCAATTGGTAGCTGGTTCATTTCTCCAAAAATTGAAGTTTGTTCAAATTTGTATAGCAAACTATGCACATTTAAGTACAATTTGTAATAGTTAACTCGAAATTCTGAAAAACGGCGGTTGGTTCCTTTTTTATAATTGCGTCCATATATCTATAATAGAATATTCCAGAGATGTCCCTAACGCTGGGCGGAGCTTAAAATAACCCCGCCCCTTTTGTTTGCTTCATTATTGAACGAGCAAAACGGATGATTGTATAAGAATATTACCTCAGTTTTCAACAATGAAAGAGAAACATGCAATTAATTATTTGTTTAAGGTATCCGACTACGTTCGGAGGCCTTTTTTTTTAAATAATGATATTTGAAGCAATATTTTTGTATTTTTATATGAATTTTATGTTAAAACTTAATAAATCATAGAAAAAAGTTAAATTAATTAAAAATATTTTTAGAAATTTGAAAAAACTTAGATTTTTTTGCACTAAATTTGACCTTTTTTCAAACACCCTCGTTCAAAAAGAAATGATCAGAATGATAAATCCTTTAGCATATATAATCCTTCAACTATTGGCTAGGTCCTGAAGCAAAAGTTTTGCAATGTATCTAAAAACATGTAAATTATAAGAGTTTTAGTGTGAAATCATGAATTTTTAAAGAATTTTGGCCTTTTTTCAAACCTTAAAAGATACATAACTTTTTAATGGACCATTATTTCACTTATATTTTGGTTCATTACCTAGACAATATAATAAATAATATGTATGCCAAATTTGAGACGGATATTTTAAGTTGAATTTTAGTTATCGTGTTTGAAAAATTAAAATTTTGCAAAAAATCACATTTCGAGAAAAATGAGTTTAAAGTTTATGTTTTTAATTTACAATGAGAAGAAAAAATAATTTTTCTTCAATACTCCCCAGTTTTGTAGGATAGTCCTTAGTGTTTGCCAGCTTAGCACATTTTTAAAAATTTTCTGATTGGAAATTTTTTTTTAGTCGTTTTCTTGAGCCTTATGTGTCATTATCGTTTTCTATCATTCAGCCGCCATAGATGGATTTGAATATTGTTTTTCAGTCAAATAACTTTATAATGCCTATTAGTTAATCTAGAGATACTTTGAGTGATTGATATTGATCATAAGTACAATTTATGTACTTTTCCTACGTTTATTATCAAAAATTATATCATTAACGGAGAATCAAGATACTGCAATGATTCAAAATTAGCTAAATTTGCAACAATGTCATAGAAAACAAAGAAATTCACACTGAAAATCTTTCAAAATAATACCTGGTATATGTAAAATAGTATAAAGCAAAAATAAACAATAAAATTTAGATATCTTAAGTAAAAACAATGAAAAATGCTTCTTTATCGTATTATTTACCACTCTATTTTCAACTGTCAAGTTCTACTAAAATGTCTCTAATTTCACTTCTGATCATCATAGATGTAAAATAAAATCTGTTTTGAAAACTAAAAACAATAGGCTTTCAGATAAGACATTAAAAAAAAAAATTATGATTTTCGGTCAAAAATGGGTTTTCGAACGTATACGGATACCTTAAACGATGAAAACGGATGGAGTAGAGTTTCAACAATGAAAAGTATTGTTGTAAATTATGTCAAAAATATTTTTAAAAATTTATTAAAATTAGAGAAAAAATTGTAAAGCAATTTAATTGATATCATTAAAAAGGTAATTTTTTGTACTTTCAGATGGAGTAAAAGCATTTTTGAGCTGTAAGATTTTCGGAAGTTATTGAGAAAAACGTCAAAATTCTGCTTAATTTTTAATTAATTAAAAGTTCGAGAAAAGGGCTCCGAGATGCACATTACCATCCTCCAAAGTTTGTTTGTGCCAAATTTCGTAGCTCTAGGTCCAGCGGTCTGCCCTGTAGAGCACCAACATACCCATTCTCTTTTGTTATTAGTAAAGATTTGGTAATGCATTTTTTTTTCTGTTAGTATATTTTAAATTATTTTTACTCGGATAAAACGAAAGTATTCGTTAAAAGTAAAGTTTTTAACACAACGAAAGTTAGTGCCAAGTGATTCATCAATCCCGTTTTTCATTTTTTTTTATTTATTTCTTAAGCACTCTACCAATGTCCATGAAATTTTGTATTACATCTTTCGTGACTAAATATGTTACAATCAGTTTTGAGATATGGTTTGCAGGCTAAAAGCCCGTCTTAGACGGGCACAAATCTTCTAGTACTATAATGATGACCATTGCAACTTATAAAGTCAAGCCAACTTATAGGCTATATCAGACAAATTTGTAGCACTAACTTCTTATGTCATTAATTCAACTAGAAAAAGTGAACTTATAATAACCAGCTAATATAGTTACATTTTTTATGCAAATTTTTAGTATTGAGAAAAATAAACAATGCACGAAAAAATAGCATATTTTGAAAAATCAAGATATTAATAATATATATTTTTATATTTATATAATAGTTTATTTTTAATTTAATAAATGAATAAAACTTCCCAATAAATAAAATAGAATCAATGTTCGGCTGTTTTAAAAAATTAAACGTTTTCAAAAAAAAAATCATTTCCTGGATTGATGTCTGCATTATTGCGAAAATCCATCAAAAGCATGAATAATAAAAGTCAGGTTTTAGTCTACGAAATTTGTTATTTTTTGTGGCATTTTATTGAAAAAATTTGATTGCATAAGCTTCTTTTCTAAGAAGCATTCATTGTTCCACAAGCATGCAACTACACTCACAGCTAGCACGAAGAAGGAGAAAAACCGTTCTTGGCGTTAAATGTAAAAGCGCCGCTCTTTGGTTCCTAGAATCGTTGCGATGGCGCAGCAGAAAACTGTTTGTTTGCTGACCTTTTCCTTGGAAAGCCTCGTTATGTTTCTGACGATAACGATCTTTGAAACCCTCCGCGAATGAAAGTAAAAGTGTTTGAATTTAATTTCCAACAGTTGAGGATTATAATTCAGGAAAGCTTAGTTTGGTATAGTCTATTATATTACTCCCTTCAAAAGAAAGACATACACAAATTCCAACTTAAACATCTCTGTGTGTCTTATTTGGAATTTGAACCCAAGCTATCATGTGTAAAAGCGTTCTACTCTATCAGCAATGTCACTTTAGTGCTGTCGTGTAATATTAATTCAGCTGTTTTGATTCATTACGAATCATGAAAAAATTAGAATCTCAGCCAGAAATTATGTAGCTCTACTGTAATGCAGAATTCAACAAAATAATGAGTACAAATAAATTTTTTGTTTGATTCATGTTGGAAGATTTTCCAGGAAGATATTTTCGATTATATTTTGTTAATAATTTTCTTGTTGTTTAAAAATGCTTCTTATTAATTAGCAGAATTAGTCTTTCAGAAAGGATTGCGGAATCATAAACAATGTTGTGCAAACTTACCCACAAACCTTCAATGAAATCTTATTTGATAAGATGCATTTCTTTGAAATTGGCAACGATTGCAACTGTGTATATGATGTTTTGTTTTCTCATTGTCGTGACTATTTCTTTGCGCTCTTTAAATGTTTTGGAGTAACATGCGATGGTTAATTTAAATGTGTCATATATGTTGCAGATTAGTGTTTTTGAAACATTTTTAAATAAACATAAGTTTTTTTATGTTGTGAGAAAAAGTTATCATAATTAGCCAGTGCTCTCTTTCTTACGTTAAGAATTATAATCACATTTTTATTAATGTGGTTTTTCCGTGTTTCTTTGTTTTCGCTTTACAGTATGTTTTCACAATTTTATTTTAAAACATGACTAAATAAACTATTTTGGTGGTTTTGTGGAAAATGAATCTTCAAAGTCTTTTTCAAGATTTTAATCCGAGGTATGTAAATTAGTCTGATTTCGATCTTCTTTCTCTGGCTTTTGCTTCTGTATTGTATCCTATTATTCGTTTTGTAGTTAAAAATTATTTAAGAATGAAAAAATTTGCTCTTTATTATTTAGTTGAATTTTTAAAAGTCTTCAAACATTAATGAGCAAATTTTTCAAATCTGAAATGATTTCTTTGACGTTATGCTCTGTTTTGAATGAAACGATTTTCGAGTTTGCAATTGAATTCGAATTTTCATCTAAAGCCTTGATTTTTCAAGGAAGAATGAATGCCAATTTTTTACACGATGGTATATTATTCTCCTTGCTGATTTTCTCCTTTTTTAATGTTTTTATCATTTATTGATGTCAAATAAGATGTGCATATAAAGCAACTTTTTCTTTGAAATTTAAAACTGGTTTTTCTTTCTGTGCCCTATACTTAGTGGCCACAGTAAATGTAATCTATCATAATAAACATATTCTTGTTTGCTAAGAATTAAAGTTTAGATTTACTTTAAAGATATTTTTTCTTTCCTGTTCACTTAATGAAATAGAAAAGTGTTAGATGCTAAAAAAAAAAAAAAAAATTAAAGGATTTTATAAAACAGATTATCCATAATTTATAAAAATGTAAAGTATGGAAGAAATTTTGATTAAATTTTAAATTTATTTACATTAAAATAAATAGATAAAAACATGATAATTTTTTTTTGTACTTCAGTCTAATTATAACTAGAATTTTTTTGTTTTTCTGTGAAAGAATATTTAACTTTTTAAAGAAATATAAGCTCCCTTCAGGTCTATGGTTTCTTTATGAGATTGATACTAAATAGGGACAAGGAGAATAGTTATTACCTACATCAAGTATAGAATGCTAAATGAGGCTTAATTATATTAAGTTGTTATTACTGAGGAGTGGAGAAATAAAATATTCTCCTTGCACACTGTATAATCTTTTTATATCTCTGGTTTTAGTGTCAAAACTATTTATTGATAATTTGCATAGAATATATACCTTATAATGATGAACCCAATCAAAATTACAAGGTTATGGTAGCTTGATGGCTGAGATTTAATTCCATGACCCAAAGAATTACAGATCCAAATCTTTTCCACTGAGGATTTGTTGTACAAAGCTTAAGGCTGAGTTGACCTGATGTTAATATGGTGTAGAATTTTGGAGTGTGGGACTTGTGCTGACTTACACATTATCCTTATCGATTGCCAATGGTTCAAAGTTACAATATTTGTTCTTCATTGACCTTGTGTAGTTTTGAATATTAGACTCATAAATCAATTGAGCTTGGACCAAAAAGCACTTGCCAGGATTGAGGAAAGTGTATAAGAAAACAAACATTTGCACTTGCTTTATTGGTCATAGACAATGTTATCAAAATTAGATTTGTATAATAAGTTCCATATAGCTTTCTGATTGCAGCCGATCATTTTGTTTCTTTTTAATGCCTCTCTCTCTAATGAAAACTTATATTTTGAAATTTCACAATTTTGACTTCTTTATTCTTAAGAGATTCTATTACTCCACAGGGAGACACCGTGAGTACACAGATGAGTTGCTGCTGTATAAGTAAGCAGAAACTCGTCTCCCCTGTGGGCATAATGGTGGGGCTCTGAGTCCCTCCACCAGTGATAGTACGTACCTCCTTTTGGAGGGATCGAGCTGTAGCCTGGTGATGGGATACTAAGACTCGGTATTCAAGCTGTCGTAAAAGCCACTGTCATTCAGAATCCCAGATGCTACGGCTGGGTGGGGTGATTCGGTTTTCTAGTTAAGAGGTTCTACTGTTTGCAGTGGCAGTATTACTAAGAATTTTCTTTCTTTGTAATAGTTCTTCACATTTTCTGAATTTGTTTTCAGCCACCATCTCGTGGAATACACTGTGATTCCTACACTCATTGATTTTTAATTGCTTAACCCTTTGCAGCGCAAGGCATTAAATAGTTTTAAATATGATGAAAAAACATCATGAATGTGTTTAGTTTATTTCTAGACATAGAATCTACAAATTAAAAAAAAAAAATCTTATCTCATTCCGAGGATGGGGTCATCCCCCTTTGGGGTCATCCCCTCCCCCCCAATATGAGAACCCCCTTAGACACTGCCACCTTGATACATTCAAAAAATATTGTTAAATCTTACAGAAAATCATAAATTAAAATTTCAAGAATGTTGAAGAAAAATTTTCGAGTTGATTTGCTAAAATTGTAAACATCCAGAACTGAAAAAAAATTTCATCTCTGAGTTAAGGAATTTTCCCAAAGTTTATCTCTAATAATTTCTATTCCAAAATGAAATTTCATAAGGCTGCTATATACATTCTGAAAGGAGTACTATTAGCCCTATCCTAAACCTATTATTTTCCATTTATAGTTCAATTTAACGGTTGAGAAGCGAGTGAAATCGGGTGTGCCATCAGTTGGCACACTGCGACACAAAGGGTTAATAAACTCAATCAATTATTTTAGAAGTTGAATTAAAAAGTAAAATGAATTTTGAAATAATCCGTTATCTTGTTTGTAGCTTTGATGGTACCCTTGAGAAGAAATTTATTGTGTATTATTTTACATTCCTTTAAAAATATCACTGAATTTTCTGTATGGGAAATTCATAACTAAACTTCTAATCTTTACACAGCTCACAGTCTGGAATATTTTTAACACTTTTTCCTATTTAGTGATTAATAATAATCAATTACATACAAATGAAACAAGTTCTAAACTTTTAAACTGGTCCCAAAGTATAAAATTTTTCAAAAGTATCTCTGAATGCCTTTATCAGCTTTTCTCGCTGTTCTTCATTTGAATTTGTCTTAGTCCGAACATCATGTTCTGAGGAGAGGCTCGCAGTAACATGAAATGATTAAGATTTTGAAGGGGCAATTCTATCACGAGAGCTATCAATTTTTGAAATATTACACACATGTAATCAAAATGGCTAATAAAATTCTGATGAGGGAGCTTCTTGTCCTTGTGCTAAACAAGATATTTCATGTTTTTCTTTTGCGCCAACTGCAGGAAAGTTTTTGCCACAGACATTTATAGTAGTAATACTCTGCAAACTGTAGTTTGCAAAATTTTCCTAGCCTTCCAACAGAACAAGAATAAAATATCAACAAACTTAAAATATCAACAAAACAAATTTCATTTGCATTGAGTGCAAAAAACTGACTGTCATGTGTTCTGCATTAATTGGGTTTGCAGAATCGAATGCCTTTTTCTTCATATTTTCAAGAAAAAATCTTGGACAAGAATTCCTAGAATTTCCAAATTCCTGCAGTCTCCTGCTGTAATAGCCTTTTAATGTTGTTGAGCAGAAGACTATTATAGTAATAACATTATATGCCCTTGCACGTGATAACATTTCATCTTTGAAAATCCTTATGGCAACCTCAGAAAAATAATTTTTTATTGTGGCCTCTGACAGAGGCATCTCGAGAAGTGAGATACTACAATTCTCTTCAGTCATACATTTTCAATAAATATTCATTCCATAGTGGATCAGTTCAATTGCAGTTATCAATATATCCAATAGCATTTAAGTATGCTTCCTTGGCACAGGCTGGTGACTTGGCATACAATATTGATTGAAGATAAAATAGTGGCCTCCTGCTGTCATTTGGGTTTCCACTTTTAGAATCCCCAAACCACCTCCAAACAGCCTTCCCTAGATGGAAAATGCACAGAAAATTTCTACTTTTAGGCCAGGTTAAGAATGTATTTACTTCTGCCTCTGAGTCATCTGTAATTAAAGTGGCTGAAGCCCCTTCATCATGAAGTGCTGATTTTTTTAGTATATCCAATAATCAAGTCAAAACTTTGTTTGTAAGATTTTGTCCCTGGGTTATGAAAATACCAACATGTACAACTCCTGGAGCCCAAGGTGTTAGCAAGAATGTGATTGAATGGTTTTCTGCATCACCTGAGTTTGTTGAGTCAACAAAAATGATTTTTACAGAGGCTTCCAAGCTTTGTTATATTGGAGTTATCACAGCAACTGCTAAAGGGTTTTCTTTATATGCATTGCACTTTGAATAGATTTCTCTTTCAATTTCTGAAACAAAAAGCATATCTATAGAATGGACTTTGAAATATGAATTTATCTTACATAAAATATATGCATAATAACATAGTAAAATAAACAACTGTAAGAAACATATTTAAGACAGATGTCTACAAAATCAGCTGCTATTATTATTACATTCACTATAACATCTTTTTCATTATATAAAAGATTGTGAACCATATATGCCCTGCAAATAATTATCACTTAATAATGGCAACAGAAAATAGTTGTTAACCAATCTTAATCAAAATTTATTCATTCCTCACATATAAATCATGCCTAACTTCCCCATTAATAATAAAAATTAAACCTCTACAAAGGGTATGTACTGTATTCTTTATCTGGACATTTTGAATAATTATATTCAAATTTATTTACTCTCAATTCTATAAACAGGTATGAAATCCTGGAATTAAATGGGAAACTGATGTAATGAAAAGAAGACATGTATCAGCCTTCAATGATTAATAATTTAAACTTTTTTCTTCCTTAAATTTAAAGATAAGATATTTTAAAAACTTATATATACTTCAAACATGCCATGTCCATTTTGAGGCCCAAAATGAAGAAACTGGCAAAATAAAGAATTGTCGTAGTAAAACATTTACTCAATATAAAGTAAAAATGAACATAGATTCTTATATTTTCATTATGAAAGTCTTATCAAATAAATTATTTTTAATCAAAATATTTATATTATAATTTATATAGAATATTTTGATTTCTTTGCATTTTTTAGTCATTTTTGTTTAGAGTTAATAAATTACATAAGTAATTTTGAAGGAATTAACATTTTGATTATTACATTTTTGAATTCTGGGAATCTATACTTATAAAAGGCAATGTTTGTTTGTGTGTGTGCGTGCGATGTCCAGACGAATCTATCGCACTTACAGCCTTGAAATTTGGCACACAGGTAGTCTTAATGGTGACTCAATGCACCTCGAAGCCGGAATTTTAAAATTTAATTTAGAAAATTTTTATTTAATGTTTTGTGTTGTTTTGGGTGATTTTTCGCACTAATTTCTCAATAGCATGCTTTCGGATAACTGTACGACAAAAATATATACACCATCGGAAAGAGCACGCGATTTCCTTTCTAATGAAGTTAATTTCGAATTTCTAACGTAATTTGCTGAATTTTGGGATTTTTTTTTTAAAAATAGTCACTTTTCAAAAATAAAATTTTCCTGTATTCTTAAAACTCTTCCATCCGATGTTCTAATAAAGATATCATTTTCAAACTTTTTTTGGTAGTAAATCGATTATGTTACTCTGATTTAAACAAGAACGGTTAAAATGTTTTATTTCTCCGATTTTAAATTAATTTATTTCTTGATGGGATCAGAGAATTTTTCTCGAATGCCGATAGTGGAGAAGCGCGCTGTTTCGCCCGGTTTCACCCTGGCTACGCCATCTGGCGGAAAAAAAAAACAGCCGTGATTTATTCCATTCCTTCGCTAGACGCAGTTGTAAAGCAAGCAATAACCATTCAATACTTGAGATAGTGAAATTATGAAATGCCAATGCTGAAGTAAAGCATGATTATAATAAAGATGTGAAAGTATGTTTTTTTTAAAAATTAAGTTCATTTCGTTAAAAAAACCCGAAGTAATATCAAAGTAAAATTATGGCATTGATATGCCATTATCGCGAAGAAAAATAAACGGGAAAATCAATAATGTGTATATTTTGTTTTCAAAACTTTTTGGTGTCATTGTGGGCGTTTCTTTCTTTCTTTCTCCATTTTGTTGAAGTCCTGATTCCACGGGCAACGCCGTGCGCGTACTGCTAGTAATACATACACAATAAAAAAATTTAACAAAAATAGTTTGTAAAAACAATCTTATAAGCTTACTAAAAGGGATAGTTGTTTTTTTTATTATTGTTTAAGTCTTTTTCTAAGAAAGAATTATAAGTCCATATGATTTTTTTCTACAATTAAGAGCATTAAAAAGTACTTTAATTAGAGTTAGTTATGGGAATATTGCATATATATAGAGTATAAATCTTAAAATGAAAGAGTATAAAGAGTAGTGTATATATATATATATATTCCATCTGTTACTATTCGCATTTTTGTCTTTACTCGCATATACTTTCAATTCGTTTTTTCATATATATATATTACAGTAGAACTAAAGAAGATTCTCTTTAAAAAGAGGAAAGACTAAGATTACATTCAAACAAAACTTACCAGCAAACAAATCTTTCTTCTGTTGGAGAAGATTTTCTGCTGTTCCATTTGGTACTTGTACAAATTGGTATTTCTCGAATAGTAATATTCAAGCGAATTTGCTCAGCCAAGTCCATCTTATTCGTGAGTAAAAAGAAATAGTCATTAGAACTAAATAAAATTACGAAGTACGTTAGTTCGAAATGCGCGAACCAAGCAATTCAATGACGTCACCAGCTCTCGGCGAAGCGAACCAATCATATTGTCTGATTTCCTGCCTTTGGTGTATCAAAGTAGGGTTTGTAAATATGCGTCCGGCATAACTAGCAAATTTTGTAACTAAATTTTTTAATTTTATTCTACCCCCTCTTCTTCCTGGTACTTTTAGATGTCGGTCAATTTTTTTGCCCTCTCACTTTTTTCACCCAATCCCCGCCACTAACTGTTAGTTGAGGTGGCAAAAAGGTGCGTCGATGTAACATAACTAGTAATTAGTCATTGGCGAATGTTGTGATTTGTTATTAATAATTATGTATAATTAGGAATTATAAAAATTAAGCTACGAATTCTGTATTGGAAATTTTGTTTCATATTGTTGTGTTTGCTGGGCCGCAAAGATATTCGTTGTGGACCGCGAGTTTGACACCCCTGCTTTAGAGTAACGTTTTTTCCTGAGTTTGTCACTTCCTCTGTTTGTTCCGGCAGAAAATATATGGTTGATTAACACGAAAAAGAGCATTCAGGAGAGAAATAGAGAGGATTTAAATTAATAAATAAAGATTTTTTTTGTTATCCTAGACTTGTTAAGGTAATGAAGTTGAGTTCTACTGTATTGCGGTTGCAGTTTCCTCCTAAGATCCTCTGTAAGCAGTAAAACTGATGCCAGTTCAATAAAACAGAGACTGTAACACCCTCGCAATGATTTGGTTTGGGGGACAGTATCTGCCAGTTCGCTTGACTCTTCATCAGACTGTCTCAAATTTGGATGATTGTCTTGCATATTCAATAAATTACAGAAATGCTGCATAAATCTGTTAAACTTTGCTGAGAAAACGTACTCTCTAAAAATGAAATTGGTATAAATAGTAACAGTAGACCCGTCTTGTATGTGGGCCTGGTGCATGTAAATCAGCCGTCGCAGGTGAGACAGTACAACTAAAGTTGATTCAACTGTTCAAACTCTTTGAGTTCACAACAATAGATAGACAAACCTAAGCGATAAGATCGATTAAGTATTGAAAAATAATAATAAAATTTCAAAAGATACTTCGTCGGAGAGGGAGACGATATTACTGAAGCTTATGGGAGCAATGGAGCTTATAAT
Source organism: Araneus ventricosus (assembly GCA_013235015.1). Taxonomy (NCBI): domain Eukaryota; kingdom Metazoa; phylum Arthropoda; class Arachnida; order Araneae; family Araneidae; genus Araneus; species Araneus ventricosus. The sequence continues at coordinate 786,331 of BGPR01000263.1, read as the reverse complement.
TTTTGTAAATTGTACTACTTTGATTCTTCAAACCCCTTTGTATTTCCATTGAGCAGTGAAATGAGATAGTCATATAGAGAGGTTCAGTGAACCACTGTTGGCTTCATATATTAGGATGTATCAAAAGTATTGTCGTTTTTTGAATGCCTGTGTGTCGTCGAAGCCTATAGCTGGCGCTTGCTTATATTGATAAATACAAATTGTTAGATTAAATAGTATATGTTCCTCTATATTCTATAGTAATACCAAGCCATTTTATTTATTTCTAGGTTATATAATGGCTGATACAAAATATTGAAATTTTACCTATCTTAAGACATTATTTTAAATTAGGTCATAAAGTTACCGTAGCAGCTCGTAATATTCGAGAAGTTGAAAGATACGATAAGATCAGTTATCGTACAGCCCAAAACTCGTTTAAACATTTTAAGGAAGGAGACTTCTCCTTTGAAATTAAGCCCAGAAGTTGCAGGCTTTCAGTTCTTAATCTTCAAGATTTGAAACAAAAAGTAGAGATGAATCCAATCACCAGCACCTGCAAACTTTCATACGAATTAGGACCTTCCAAGGACACTATATGCCGAGCCTTGCATAAGCTTCAGAAAACTAACAAGAACTCTAGAGAAGTTCCTTATGAACTGACTCCACAGCAAGCGAATCAACGAATAGAAATTTTCAAAACTCTATTGGAAAACCCACAGGATTTGCAGTTTTTCAAAGGTATAAATGACATGTGATGAGAAATGGGTTCATCTACGAAACCCAGATAATCGAAAGCAATGGTTAGATGTGGGCCAATCAAACCGAACCTGTTGCAAAACAAGGACGATTTGAAAAGAAGTTTATGATCTGTCTCTGGTGGAATTTTGAGCAAGTGATTCATTTTGAAATCATTCCACAGGGTCGGTCAGTCAACTCCGAAATTTACTGTGAACAACTGGATAGGATGTATGCTTCTTTGAGGAGCAAATACCCTGCTTTGGTCAACCGAAGGAGAGCTCTTCTCCAACAAGATAACGCGAGACCACACGCATAATGTATCACTCGAGAAAAAAATAGAGGAGCTTGAAGGAATCGAACTTTTACCTCACCCCGCATATAGTCCAAACCTTGCTCCTTCTGACCATCACATGTTTCGATCTATGGCATCCTTTTTCCGGGGAAGACGCTTTTCTAGTATTGATTAGCTAGAACGGAGTTGTCTAGACTTTTTTTTTGTTTCCAAACCCAAAGAATGATATCGAAATGGTATTATTCAACTTGCAGAAAGATGGAAGGAAATCATCGAACATGATGGCTTATATTTTGATTTGCGATATGTTTATTTTATGTTGTAATATTGGGGATGAAGATTTGATTTCAAAACCGAAAATACTTTAGATACACCCTAATAGTTATCAGTATTGTAGAAATGCAGTTTGTTTTCTTGATAAAATTCATATGATTAGATATCGTGGGAAAAGGACCATTTACGTGACAAATATGTTTGCTCTTTTGTTTTCATATTTCGAAACACATATCTTTTGAGATGCTATTTTTCATTATAGAAGCTTATCGTTCTTCTTGAACTCAAAGTATTTTTCTATTTTATTTGAAGAAGTACTGATTATAAAGTGCCTTTCAAGGAGGACTGGTGGTATTATGAAATCGGAATGTGACAGGATGCATGAACTTTAAATCCTGTAAAGGAAATGAAATTACTTCGAAATATCCTCTTTCCTTTATCCTCTCTTCCTTCATTAAAAAGGGCTGAAAGAAGTTAGATATTTCAAAAATGACTTTACTGCTATGCATTAATAACAATTATTTTAAGTTAATTATCAAAGAAATTGCCATGAGGGAAGATGTCTGAATATTAAGACGCCTATTAAAATTTCCATTCAATATTTTTCATTGAAAGAATTTATTTCTCGAGAAAAGTGTGGAGAAACTTCTCGTTCTCGTTTGTTGAAATATAATGAAATGTATCTCTTCTGGGAACTTGAAATTAACGAAATTGTATTCAAACTTATGGGTTATATGCTGCATGTATATAAATTTTCTTTAGAATGTGACTAAAATTATTTAAATATTTCTTAAATAATACAGCGTGCTTTTTCCGTTCAATGAACAGAATTTCAATACTCATATTTGTGGTCTAAGCTATAATCGGCTATTTATAAGTCAAGCAAATAATATAATCTTTGTGACATGCATAATTATAAGAAACAGCTATGTATGTGATCGAAGTAATCTATATATTTAAAATAATTTGGTGAAAAAACCTTCGCCGAGTCCGCCAGCCTCAACTACTCGATCGATTTCGACAATTTTTTTTTCATTTGAAAGGTTATGACGTCATGACGATGATATGTCATCAAGGATCGCTTGCTCTCCCCATCCCCCATTTTTGAACGAAATTCGAAAAAATATTTATTCTCTGTACATTGTCTATGGGTAAACCTTGTAGAAATCCCCCAGCCCTAATCACCCGACGGATTTCGACAATTCTTTTGTTAATTGAAAAGTTATGACGTCTAGATATGTCATCAAGGGTTGCCTGCCCCCCACTACCCCCATTTTCGATCGAAATCGAAAAAATACTTCTCTACCATACATTCTCTATATGTTTTTTCGATTTCGTTCAAAATGAGAGGTGGTTGGGGGCAGACGACCCTTGATGACATATCTAAATGTCATAAGCTTTCAAATGGGGAAAAAAAAAAAAAATCGAAATACTTCGAGTGGGTTGGAGCTGGGGAATTTCTACAGTGTTTTACCCATAGACAATGTACAAAGGAGAAGTGTTTTTTCGATTTCGTTCGAAAATGGAGGGTGGTGCTCGAAAGATGACCCCTTGATGACATATTTATGTTTTACCATATTAAACACTGGCAGTACGCGCACGGCGTTGCCCGTGGAATCAGGACTTCAACGAAATGGGGAAAAATGCCCACCCTGACACGAAAAAGTTTTGAAAACAAAAGATACACATTATTGATTTTCGACAATGACACGAATGTAATGACGTCACCGGAAAGAATCGGATTGTAGAAAGCATATTACGTCACCTCCTGCGAGGAAGGTCACCACCAGCAGATGAAATTGCAACAATGCATGCTGGGATCGTCCGGAGAAACTCTCGCTGTCAAATCTCGCTAGCAAAAAAACTGTTTGAACTGCTCAGAGGCAAATTAATTAAAAAAAAAAAACGGAATAAGATATTTTAACCTTTCTTGTTTTGAATCCGACAGAAACGTTCCAGTTATAAGCTGAAAAAAAATGAAAATTATGAAGTTGTTAGAACGTCAGATGCGAGAATTTGAAAAAAATCCTTATCAGAAATTACCATAAAAGTGACTATTATTTAAAAATTTCTCGAAATTCAATAAATTACGTTAGAAATTCAAAACAAACTTCATTAGAACGAAAATTGTTTGTTCTATCCGATGGTGCATTGATTGTTTTTCAACGATCATTAGAAAAGATACTATAGACGCAAACGTGTCAAAAATGACCCAAAACATTAAATAAAAAATTTTCTAGATTGAATTTTAAAATTCCTGCTTCGAGGTGCATTGAGTCACTATTAAGACTACATATGTGCCAAATTTCAATTCTGTAAGTGCGATAGATTCTATTCTACTAGGTTAGTAGTTCTATTCCACGAACCCGCCCGGAGGGCAGCGAGAGCTGATAGTTGTATTTAATTTTTATTCACAGTATTTTTTCCCTTTTTTACTTGAAATATGGCATTTTCATCTTTAAAAATGAAGTTGTTGATAAATCATAACTGTGCAAATTTTAGACCTTATTTCCATGAAAATTACATAAGCTTAATAATAATGAGATATAGCATTTTAATATTTTATACTCTATCATTTAATGTTTTTATTTCCGTTCGTATTGGATTTTTTTGTTTCGCATTATTAAAATAAATTCTTTCGAATCATGCCTTAAATCCCTGTATGTACATGCTTCCATCTAATGAATCGCTTTTTTCTGTGAGAAAAATAAATTCTGCTGAATGCAACATTTCAAGTGATAATCTAATTCCAGCCTTAAAAATGCCCTTTCAGTTTATTGTCGTTACAACTGTCATTGCTTTCGTACGTAGTTTTCTTGATTCGACTCTTCATTGCATGTTAAATGGGCGTATGTAAATTTTTTAACAAAAAAGAAATAACCGTGTACAGTAATGCTTTTTTCATATCTTAAGTTTCGCTTTTAATGTTTGAATCTGGACATTTGTCCTGATCTTTTCGATAACTAAAATTTAGAAGAAGGGGGAACTGTTTTTTTCTGAACTTTAATGATGGCTGCATTCAAATGAAATTGTACTAAAAGAATAATTTAAAATAAAATAACCATGCCTATATTATACTTAGGATAATTAATCACCTTGTGTTATTTACTCATCTAAAAGCAAACATAAATGCGATGACAGTAAAATTTTTGATATTCATTGACTGCACGAAGAAGATAAGTATCATTTATTTCTTGTTGTTATAAGCACATCTATTAAACGCTGGCAAAAGAAAATTTAAATTGACTGGTAAATAATAAGTAATACGAATTTATTCTCCTCATTTCTTAATCCTACTTTTTTTCGTCCTGGTGTTGAAACGTGCCACTTGTTTTTGTCATTGTGGGTTGTTTCTTTGTCATATATGATAGACATTATCCTCTAATTTAAGTAAACGAGAATATGTTTAAGAGTAAATCAGAATTGTACTTAAATAAATTACCAAGAATTATCTCTTAAAATTTCATCTAAAATCTTTTGTCTAATGATTTAGATAATTTTACCTAAAATCAAAAATTATCAAAAGCAACCATTCAATTATATAAATGCGTTGAGAAACTAAAAGAAGTTTTTGAAAAGCCCATGAGTTCTCTAAAACTCAGTTGTATTATGCTGGAAAATTGGTTTTCCAAGACTTCTGAGAGAGTACAGAAAGCACTTTTTTTGAATCACTTTTGGAAATTGGTGAAATGTGCGACTGACAAGACTGCCGTCGCACGAGTTAGTATACATAAATAAACTCGTGACGAATTAGTAAGCGTAAATACACTGAGAGATGCATCTGGTAGACTAAAGTATGTCGATTACACTAGCGGATGTCAAAGTGTGTCATACTTTACAGATAAAGATGAGAAAGAGTAACTGCCCCAGAATACCAATGAATCATGAAGTTGAACTTGTATTATCAGAAGACTTGTGTTGTGTTAGAAATCAAAAAAATGTATCGAACTAAAGAAAAGGCCTCCTTTCGTGTGCAGATGGAGTGAAAAAAATCTTGCCTGAACACCTTTGCAATGAAGTCTGAATAAAGAAAATCTTACGTTAATTGTCCGTGAAATATTTTTGAAAATGCCTCTACAAACACTCTAAAATTGATGACGTTACATATATATATAAATAATACAAATTATGTAGTTCGCTTTTGGTAGCAGTTGAACTCCTCACTAGATTATTATTTGAAGTTATTATAAATGTTGAGAATTACAGTTGGGACTTTTAAATATTTCACAGGATCTTAAGACAAAAGCATTTTAGTAACCTTTAAAATAGCGTTTTAGTATAAATAGTAAGATGTCAGCCTGATTATACTTGAAATGTTATCAGTTATGTAGGTTGAGATTCGTATTTTTTAAAATTTAAGGCATTGTGAAGGGTTTAATTACAGTGGCGTAACGACCCGGGAGACAAGAGGATATAGATATCATGGAGTCCAAACATTACTGGGTTTATGCCAGTTTTTAAAGAAAAAAAATAAGGGGTCTAAAAAATAATGCCCCGGCCGCCATTTCATTGTCAAGCCATTGATAATGATTGGGGTTCCCCGAGTGCCTCGCAACACCACTGGCCACGGTGGCAAAACGCGTCACTTTTGAAAGTCAAATATGGTGAAGGGGCGAAAAAATAACACACAAGCTAAGCCATTAGTGACCCCAGGCGCCACTTACCTTCTGTACGCCACTATATGATTAAAGTCATTACTAAAACTTAAGACATTATTTATTGAAAAATACGTAATGTTTCTTATCGTATTAAAGAAAATACTTTTTTGTTTACCCGCTGAAAATAGTTACACCTTGTACACTTGTATTGAGTTTACGTCTTAGACACACTCTTACATGGACTAACGTTTGCTTGTGCGTCAACTGTTAATGATTTGGTTTCTTTTAATTTTCGTGGCATTAAGTGGTATGGAAACGAAACGCAAATGATTCTTTTGCTTTCGAAGCCTGAATTGACCTTCATAAATACTGCTATAATATGACTAAAACAAATAAGAAACACGCAGTTACAACATGCAGAATATTATTGCCTAAGTTCAAAATCATTAAAACTGAATCAAGCCACCAGTTGTTTCTTAAACATCAGCGTCATATTTTGAGATAAAACTAGCATCTCCATTAAAACCCCGAAAATTTCATTGTTATTCAAGATAACAAAAATAAGCTTCGAGGGTACCCAGATTTGACGCGAAATCTTCAAGCACCATCGCGCTGATTACCAAATGTGCCCCAGCATTCACTTTAGCGTTGGGAATGGAATCAATTCACGCTCTCGTGATGAATGTAAAGTGACCCGCGCCAATTCATATTTGGAATCCATTGCTTACCGTCACGTTATGACCAATTCTTCTGTTGTTTGAAATGATTGGTTAATTTTCTGTTCTATATTTTCTTGGGTGATATGATTCTACAGTAGAAAATCAATTAAGTTTTTTTTTTCATTAGTTCTTAAACTTTGTCTTTAAAGTTCATAATTTCATTTTCTGTTTATATTAGAATCATTGGTATATGTTAGCTTTGTTATCTAACAACTCTATTTACTCTAGAATAAATCTGATTTATTTTTTGCAGACGTTTTTTGAATCTATAATATATTTATAGTTAGTTTTACTGAAAGTATTTATTAGATTACTTATTATTTTTTTATATTAGTTAATAAATAAGTATAGCAGTATGTCAGAAAAACCCTCACCTTAAAAGAATGGAGCGTGATGTACGTTTAAAAACTTATCTTCGAATTTTCATTGCCCTATCTGTTAAAACTGGGAATTGTTAAGTGAAACCTTGAAAGACGTTTTCGTACGGCAGTCATCTTTCTTTTTTTTCCATTAATAATTGCCAAAAACTGAACACTAACGCATTTTTTCTAGGGATGTCGGTTATTGCGAAAATAACCGATTTTCGGTTATTCAGGTTTGTTTCACCCCCGGTTTAGCCTGGCGGTTATAACCGCTTAAAATAGCCGGTTTTTGAAATAACCGGTTTTCGTTTTTTTTAAATAAAAAAACAAGCGCTGTTTGTAGACAAAATTTTTAAATAATATTGTTTTTACAGGAAATCATTGGCCAATATTTATCTGTTCATAAAGACTCTTTCAGCAATTCGCCAACCAACAAGACGTCTCTAGGAAGCGGTTGTCGTTGATTGGCCTAAGATGATGAAATTGAAAGCTTCATAACTTGGTAAATTTCAGTCTAACCGAAACTAAATTCGAGCCTATCTCCCGATTCGGTTTTTTACCCAGTTAATTGGATTTTTAAAAAAAATAACCGGTTAACTGAAACAAACAAAAAAAAAACGGTTTTTGGTTCAAAACCGGTCGATTTTCCCCATCCCTAATTTTTTTCTACTCAAAATTGTAAACGGTGAAAATACAGAGGAAAGTATCAATGACCCTTGTCATGTTGCTATAATGTCACATGAATGAACTCCATTGGCTCATTCTTATCTCGGCGAATATTGTATTACCGCTGCTACGAACCAGCGGGAGTGGCCTCCCCTAAACTTTCTCGTATACTTCTCAACAATTTGTCATTTCCCCTCCCCCTGCGTGGATAAAAAATTCGCACCTACTGTAACCTAGAATGCAATGACTATCAGAAGGTTTTTCATTGTAGATTATAGCGACTGTAAAATATTTAGGTGAAGAATCAAATTCAGAGATGCTTACCGATTTTCAGCTCTTGGACGACTGAAGGTCAAACTGACGTAATTCGCTCCATAGCTTTCGCATGCACAGAAGATTGCTTCCAGTACGCATGCGCGTGGAGATGCGGATTCTTTTCAAAAGTAAATTATACGGACCGACAGACAGCCAACCCTTTGACGGATTTGGCCCAAAATTTTATACGGACCTACATTCATGACGATAAAACTGTGTGCCAAATTTTATCCGTCTAGCTATTCAAGTTTTTGAGTTATAATGATCACATGACCGCGGACATACAAGCAGACAGACTTTCCGTTGACGGATTTTGTCCAAAATTTGATAGAAACGTACAAATTATGTTTAAAGACTATATACCAAATTTCATCCCCGTAGCTCTAATAGTTTTCGAGTTATCGTGTTTGCAGACAGACATAATTCCAAAATTGTGTTTTTCGGACTCAGGGAGGTCTAAACGTGGAGATTCGCCAAAATCTCGAGTTCGAATTTTTTGACGATTACAATACTTTCTCTTTGTATACTTGGTATACGAGAAAGTAAAAAAGAGGACACTCATCAGCGATTTAGAATATAAGTAAAATAATATCCAATTAATTCAGTACCGTCAGTATTATGAAGCAAACAAATTACATTTAAAATCTAAAGAAAATAACACTTCTCAGATAAGTGTTTACAAAATATCGTAGTAATATGTTCGATCTCCGTTTCTTTTTGGGATATAAAAGACATAAATAAAGTTGTAGTTGATCGAAATTTGATATCTGCGAACCTTAAAAAGTGCGACGTTATACTAGCATGGGTGACACTGAAAAATCGCACCCATTTAATAGTAGTATACTTTTTTTGGTACGGTTATGACATTTCGTTTAATATAACATGCCATGAACGGCTATTCACCGCTGTTCCACTCCATTTTTTTGGAACTCATTGCGCCAAAACTTTTCGTCAATGTGAAATCTCGATGGAAATTGGCATAGACAGACTTCGCGGTTGGAATTCCAATAAGGTTTTCCATTGGAATGGATGACCATAAAAATGAAATATGATTCTTCTAAGCGGGTGATAAATCACCTGTGTGTGTGTGTGTGTGGATAGCGTTGGGGAGGGGGAGTGCTGCTGTTAGACTGGAGAAATGAGGGCGAGGAGGGGAGTGTGCTCTCTCTAAAACGCGGAAATCCCCCATGTGGGGGAGGGATAGTGTGGGTGGGAGTGAGTCTGGCGGGAGGAGGAGTACGAGGGATCGAAGCAGCCGGTAGTGTGGTTTGGAGCATCCGTGAATGACCTGCCTAAATCTATCGACATGAATGGGCGGAAAATAAACCGATCTTTTGGTCGAATGGAATGGATTTGACTGCTCGTGAATGTCCAACTTAAAGGTTATATTAAAAGTATAAATAAAAGAATCAAGCAAGATTTACTGAGGGCAAACTAAAGTCTTCGATTCTTTGCAAGTTAACGAATGATAATTAGAGTTTCTGTTTTGACACTTGAAATGACGCAGAGGTGTTTTCAAGTCCGTTTTCAAATGCTTATAGAAATGAATTTCAGTGTCTGTTTAAGGGATTTAAGAGGAATTAGTTGTACAACATTTTGTCTTTGAATGAATACGGTCTTAAATAAATAATTATTTCAAAATCCATTATTGTCTGAAAAAGCTTCCTTTTGCATTTTTTCAATACATTGCCATACCTTAATTTGAAACAGTTTGTGGGTATTATAATTTAAATTTAGGACTTGTGAGAATCAACTTTAACTTTTAACATTAATTTAAAATTCTGTTTAGATGTGTAAATAAATGAATTGCCGTTCTGTTTTCGAGGGCTTAGATTGGAAATCTGCATAAAATATGGATATGAGTAATCATAAATAAAACTCCACCTAGTCACGGGGATATTCGGTAAAGCTTAATGTCGGGACCGCCACAGATAATAATACGGATATACTGTGAACCACGCATAATAGATCCCATTACGAGCGACACATGTGCGGAATCATCACTATGAGGTACCCGTCATCAGCGATGGAACTGTTAACCAGTCAACACCACCATTATTGTACCACCAGAGGAAACGAGAACCAACTTACTTACACAGCAACTTCTCTTCGTCGTTCTCGAGGTGGCTCCCCTTAGGGCATGGATCTGGGTAATTTCTCCTAGGCTAATTCCAACAAATCAATCTTAGGGATTATTTATGAAACACGTAAATTTATTCCTGAAGTCAAATTTAAATGCAATCTTTTAAGAAGATAATTAATAATGATAATTAATGGACGTATTTTTTTAAAAATTCAATTTACTATGCGAAATGAATGAAAATTTTTGAATTTTTAAAATTCAGGTTATTCAATTGGAAATATAATAATAGATATATAAGGTATTCACTTTTTCACTTGGATAAGCGTAATTATTTTTGCTGTTCAAGTATTTATCTGCTTATCCCTAAAGTTAATGAATATGTTTCCTGAAAACTCGCCCTAAAAAGAGACTCATTTGTTTATTGCGCATAGTGGTCCGATCAGGATCGTTTTTCCTGTTGATGCCGTTTCTCATCTCATTTGTCCAAGCACTTGAAAATAACGCAAAGATAAATTTGGTCTATAAGTTGTAAATTTTAATGCTTTTCAATGAAACTTGAATAATATATATCGTGGACGACAAAAAAGTTTGGATTATAAGATTTAATGGCTTAAGAGCCAGAATTAACCATACGCACGGTAACGACGAGTGGGCCTGCGCATCAATTTGAAGAAGAACAAAACTTGATTCAGCTTTGTTGATCGTTTCTTCTTTATTGCAGACTTCAAACGGTGCGCTGCAGAAGTGACTGTTCTTTCTTTGTGGTATAATTCGGTAAGTAGTGGCCCTTCTTCGTCGAAGAAAAATCACTAGCGCTTCACCTAAAACGAAACAAGAGAGAAAATCATTTACGTTAGCTTGATACTGACTCAGTTGTTCTCTCCCATTTCCCATCCATACTACCGTTCGATCCGATGACAAGAACTTCGGATAATGTTAGTGGTCAAGTTCCTCGTTAAATTTGGAGGAGAAAAAGCCAGACATGTCATAGAGAAATACGAGGAAGTCGTATTGTGTTAACCGAAAGTTTTGGACTATTGCACTTTTTCATTGGAACGATCAAAATGTTACAATTTCTCTTTGTTTTAATTTTTGATAAAGACATATCATTGGCCAAGAAAAGACAACTTAATAACTAGCCGATGTTGTTAAATTGCGTTTTCCAGCATTTTCATTAAAACAACTAAAGGTTTTTCCATAGGAAGAACGAGTATAAGAGAGAATGTCAATATAGTATTTTTTGCAACGCTTTTCTTAAAATTAATGATAATCACTCTGTAAAATAAAAAAAAAGTTCAAAGCTATTAAGAAGAGCGGTAAAAACTTGCGTGATATTTCTGATAAAGGGATGAAGAAAGAAGAGGACGCAGAAACACAGAAGCTTACATATAATGATGTAAAAACGAGTGATGTTATTATAAGAAACATTCTTAGAAGTACATGGTGGAAAAATGTAATAAATGAATAAAATAAAAAGCGTAAATTAATTAAAGAAAAGAAAATAAGTTATAACCACAAAAATTTCTTTGTTAGCACAAAATATATAAAATAAACATTTTCACACAGAAGTAACAATAAAATAAACATTGTTACTTCTTCAATAGAATTTTTGCAGAATACAATGTGTCCTCTATTCTACTAATATAAAAATTAAAACGAAAAGTAAGTACAGAAATTATTCAACAAATATCTATATAACATTAAGTGTAAATATTCCAGGTTATATATAAAATGACAGCATACAGGGTGCCCACTTAAATAAGCTCCCCCCTAACTTCAGAAGGACGGCAGCTTCAGTCATGAAAGTAGTAATGAAACGTCTATGCGCTATACGATGAGCCCACTTACAGCGTCACCTGGTCGCAAACTCTAGAATTAGCGCCCCCCCACCCCCCCCCCCCCCCCCCCGGGGGGGGGGATGTCAACGAAGTTTGCCACCAGGTGGCGTTGTAAGTTATCTCATCCCATAGGGCGTAGATGTTTTACTATACCTAGACACTACTTTCATGACTAAAGCTGCCGTCGTTCTGAAGTTCAGGGATGGTGGCCCTTATTTAAGTGGGCACCCTGTATAGTGGACATAGTCAATATATTATTATTTATAAGAATGGTAGGAAATTTCGACAAATAATGTAAGGGCAACCAGTTGGTTCTTTTTTATAGTGTCAAGTTTTTCTTGAATTTTTTTGCATTGGTGGACTTCACGGTCTTCGGAAAAGCTGGGGACTACTTGAGCAATTTTTTTTTCAAATCATCCAACGATTCAGCGTAGTTTCACCCGCTCTTCAGTTTTCTTCTGTTCTAGCATGTTGATTCATTCAATTCAAAAGATGCTTTGTATTGGCCATATTTGTGTATAATTCTCTTATCTGGTCATAAAAAACTGTTTTATTATGCATAGTTTGACAAGGACTTGAAAACAGGTCACATAATTCAGTAATAGCAGGAAATTCAGTTGAAAAAAAAAATTTTTTTTTCTACCGGTCATATTTTACTAAGTGAAGAGTATTTTTTTTTCTTGGTTTATACGTAACCCTTCAAAACTACCGTCATTAAAAGCGAGCATAAGTAGATAAACCGAGTGTTTTTCTTCACACTTCGATGAACAATGAAGTGAGCAAACCGTAAATAAAATTTAACTGAGGTGAAACGCAGAAAGGAAAAGAAAAGATTAACTATTATGAACAAATTTTAATGTGTCATTTTTATAGTCAAAGCGATCATGAATATTTTCAAGTAATTAATAAACTAATTCGTTTTCTCAAAATGGAAATTTTCTTTTTGCTTGCAGAAAAAACGCGAGAGCGCTTAGAATAAATTTTATGCTAATTATCATTTTTAATTGTAGTTTGAGTTGAGACTTTAAAACAAATTTGGTTAATGCTGTCATTGAAAAGTATTTTTATATGCAGTTAGTTTTATAGATGGGTCCAAAAGTTGGAAAACAAGATGAATGATCCACTGCCTACAAACCGTCGCATGGGTGCCGTGGAAATACATCGCTTAGAAAAACCGTACTGACGATGATTATGATCATTAAGTTTTGGCATTAAATGAGATCAATCAGTCAGTGATAAAATAAAAACCTTTTATGGCACTTTTCTTCAATTAATGTTATATGGGAAAGACTTTTATGTATAAGAAAACTTCTAGCACAGTTAATCGTATTTCATCATAAAGAGCGTCACAAAGATTTGAAACGTTTAACGTAATGATTTTTTTTTTTTTGTTTATCTAAAACATATTTTGGGCTCTTGCTTTATTCATTAGATTCATAGAAACTGCCCCCTCCAAAAAATATATTACGTAAAGAACACGTTTTTATCACATCAAGTGTACTTTTTTGGTTTTTGGCGAGTTTGATTTATAACAGAACTGTGGTGGAAGTTCTTGATGGAGCAATTTCTTAGTGAAAAACGGCTCAACGAAAACTGTTTGCCCTAAATTGTAACAACTACAGTATCGAACTTTTCATACTCATACTATTGTTATCCGATGATTTATAAATTTAGCTGGAGTTTGTGACCAGATAAGAGAAATATGTACAGATTGTGGTACTTTTTTTCCCTTCTAGTATATGATATTGCCCTCCCGCTAACTTCAGATGTATTTAAATATTTATATCTAAATTTAAGACTTGCCTTGCTGATTTTAGAATTTTTTTTATCATAACCTAATTGGTACACTGTTAACAAGTTCACTCTCTGTTTTAAATTCCAGCCAAAGTTTTTCATGAATTTGTTTTTTACATTTTTGTTTCATAAATTCATTTTTTTTTTTTTTGTTTCAGTAAGTTTTTGGTGTATGTCTCTCTGCTGCTCTTTACTATCCTATTTTGCCTACGATTGGATGGCACAATCATTTGGAGCTACTGGGCTGTATTTCTTCCTTTATGGATTTGGAAGGCAATGGTCATAGCTGGAGCATGTGTGGGAAGTTATGTGTGGTGGAGACATCCACAATACAGGTATATTCGAACCTTTCCAACCCTGCTAGTTAAGTTTTTTAAAACTAGGATTTATGCTTTTTTTTATATGTGTGTGCTATTTTATGTCAAAACTTTCAAGATTATTTTGAATCATATGTCGAGAAAATTCAAATGTATTTCTGACAACAATATTAAACTAACAAGGAGAGGGCATGACTTGGGAAATTCAGTTCGGGAAGAAACTTGGCATATTAGTAGCATACCATTAGGGTGTTCACCCATTAATCTAATAAAGTGCAATGGCCAGCCAATTTTTTTTTTCATTTTTATTTTTTCCAAAATTAATTCAAATTAAATGAAAAATTAAAGAAATATTTTTAATTAAAATATTAATTATTTTTATGTATAAAATAGCTGTTCATTCATATGATACTTGAATTATAGTTAAAATTTAATTTATAATCAGTAAAATAATTATAAATACATTTTAATGATGATAAATAATAACTGTAATTAAAATCGTAATCTTAAAAGTTTTAAATTTGGGGGGTTTTATATTTACAAATATTTCGTTTTTACCTCATCTTGAAAACAAAAGAGAGCAGATGTTAATGCATTGAATACATTTGCGGACTGTCTAATATTTTAATGATCGAATGTAAATAGTAGAGAGCAACTGTTAATATATTATATGCGTAGGCAGATGGTACAAAATTTCAATGATTGAAAAGGGACAAATGTGTAATTGTTTTTACTCACTATCGTATGAAATTCTTCTATAGTGCTACTCTTATTCCTTTAGAAACTCTGAACAAATGTAGTTATTCACCTTGGATTTTGAAGTGTTTCATATCGTTTTCAATGATTAAATTAGCATGACACAGATAGTTAAAATATTCTGTGAATAAATATATTGCTAGTGTATCGGAGATTGAAGATGGAATCCCACAAGAATTATTTAAAGAACCGTTGTTCTTGTGAACAATCGTCATTTGTTAATTGTACAAAGATGTCAAAATATTTTTTTCCGATGTTTTCATGATAATTATGACTCTGGTTCTTGTATGTAATTAAATGCAGAAATATGAATTACTTGTAGTAAACGAAAGATAAATTCAAAATTAATTAATAAATGTAGAATGAATTTCTAAAATTTATGAATGATAAAGCCTAAACAAAAATGTTTCATTATGTACATCATTATAATTATCATTTATCACCATTTAAAGATGTGTTTATAATTATTTTACTGCTTATAAATTAAATTTTAACTATAATTCAAGTATCATATGAATAAAGTTATTTTATAAAAATAATTAATATTTTAATTAAAAAATATTTCTTTATTTTTTCATTTAATTTGAAATAATTTTGGAAAAAATAAAAATGAAAAAAAAAAAAAAAAACCACTGCGAGGACCGAACTGTTGAACGAGAGGACCGTAGGCATCCACGCTGACACCTGAACCATTTGGCCACTGACTGCTGGTGATCACTTACTGGTGTATAAGCTGTGCCCTAGGTTTGAGGGCCATTTTCTCCAAATTGGCTGGCCATTGCACTTTATTAGATTAATGAGTGAACACCCTAAAGGTATGCTACTAATATGCCTAGTTTCATCCCGAACTGAATTTCCCAAGTTGTTCCTTCTCCTTATAAGCCAGAATTATGTGGGTAGGCAATATTTTACCCAAAACTTATAAAATTCAGTCAGCTGTAATATGTATTCCCTCTCTGAAATTTAAGTAATTTCATGATTTAGAAATGGGTATTTTAGTAGTTGAATTGAAATCTTTGTAGGTGCATTCATTCACAGTCTGTTTCAAGGTTAGATGAAATATACTATGGATGTTTTGGTTGGAGAGGAAGAAATTTTCAAATTTACTTAAAGTTCTTGTAATAATTTTTTTAACATTTATTTTGTAATTTTTATTTATTGACTGGAGGCATAAGTCAGTAATTACTTTATTATTAATTAATATTTTATTTTTAAACTGACATAATGCATCAAAGAAAATGCAAAGATAAAATTGGTGAATATGAGAAGCAAAGAACAGCTGTGATTAGATTAAGGTTATATATTCAGTTATAGCCTTAATGTCATCCTTAGCTTTCATTCCTTATTAAATATTGGTAACTGTAAACTGCTTTATGTGGCCTTGAAATGTTTTGATCTGGCTATTGATAATTTAAACATAGTACATACTGTTGTAGGTTTTCTAAATGATGTATATTGATTTGATAAATTATTTAGGAATGTACCTACTTTATTACAATTAGTTGGGTCATTCTCATGCAAAAGGTACAAATAGCTAAAAAAAAATTATTTTATAAAAGTATTTAAAAAATCTTAAAAATTGCATGGATGTTTCCATTTAAGCTTAATAAATAACCTTATATTAGTGGTCAAGTTTTCTATTTTATTTTTCACTGTTTTCTTTTTATTTTAAAATTTTTGACCTGTCTACGAAGGAGACACGATAGTCAATGGGACTTTTACATTTTTAACGAAAACATAGTTAATTAATTATTGGGCAGATTTGGTACAGGTTTATTTCTTATAATTAAACAATAAGATTAGTTATTGAAAACCAGTGCAAGAAAACTTAACATTTTAAAATAAATAGCACTTTTTAAATAATGGCACTGACTGTGCGTTAGTTAAATAATATTTACAAATAATTTCAGCTGAATAAATTCAGCAGCATTTTTCAGACAGAAACTAAGTTTTGAATTTTCAAGTGCTTTGATTTTTACGTGGCTAAAGTGGTACTTTTATTTTTATTAAATTTGATACTAAACCTATCAAAATTTTGTATTTTAATTATAAATTAGATTTTTCTTAATTTATTTATGGTGTCCACGGAGTAGACTCTGAGAACTTTACCGAGCTCTAAATGGTTCAAATAAATTGGCATATATTCAATAAATTCGCTATAAAACGAAAATTTTTCCTCAAAGAGCAAATTTTCTGTCTCTCTTATAAACTCTTTCATGATAATTTGACATGAGTTGCCATTTATGATATTTTTTAAAGTTTATTTTCTTGTCCATGGAGGGAAACTTAATTTTCCAGTGACAAAGTTTAAAAATTAATTCCTAAGTAAAAATTATTTATGTAAAAAAAATATTAAGTAGACCTTAACTAGAGACTTTAAATTAGTTAATACTGAAGAAAAAAAGTAAAACTTTTTTAATTGTTTGAGTATCAGTAAAAATTATCCTGTGTTTCAGATGTAGGGATGTCCACGGAGGGGACTTTTGTCCTATATTCATTGAAAAATGAGAGTTAAATAGTAAAACTATTTTAGTAGAAACGTATTGAATAGCTTTCTTAAAACTTAAATTATGCATATGAACAACAATATTGGGACATTTGCTGCACTTTCTAATTTTTATCACCCCAGGACTCGGGGTTCGTACGCGTCCTTACAAGTCCTTAAAAGACCTTACTTTTACATTTAGTCCTTAAAAGTCCTTACAAATCCTTATTTTTATGCCCCATTTTTAAAAAGTCCTTACTTTTTGCCACCTCAGCTAGAGCAAAATACATGCAGTATTTAGAAAGTGAAAGATCCAAAGAAAAGACTGAAACACAACAACTGAAACGAAAAGCTCTAGGAGGAAATAATTTTTTTAAAATAAAAGAAAATGTTCCAAACCAAATACACCAAACAAATGGAGAAGCAAATGATTTAGCTAATGAGGCTGAAAAGTCAAAGGACATAAATTTATTTATTCAGTCGCATGAACTAAGAAAAACAATTATTGAAAAGAAATTGAAATAAATACCTTGGGTGTAAAATTGAATGAAAAAAGTTTGGAATTAAAAGATATTTAATTTGATTACCAGTTTCATGGTTTTTTTCATCAATTTATTAACTCATTTTTAAGAATTTTTGTTGTGTTAAATTTGTAATGTATCTTTTATCTATGTTTTATATTATACTTTATCATCTAATAGGTTGAATTTGCAAAAATGAGACATTTTATTTAAAAATGCGTGCAACAATCTATTAAGTTTATTCAATTTAGAGGTCCTTATTTTTTGGTTTTGTAAGTCCTTAAAAGTCCTTGATTTTCTTTTAAGGAAATGTGTATGAACCCTGGGACTGTAAAAAGCACCTTTTCGTGAGAATGACCCAGTTAAACTTCCCATAGAATTGGCAGAAATATTCCATTAAATTTGATTAAATAGTAGTGATAATGAGTGTTGTTATCTTATAAAATAAATAACAATAGTTTTTGAAATTAGCATGTTTAAAATCACATTTATTACAGTGGGTTGCCAATTTAATCTGGACACTTTAAAATTTTCGTGTTTTTTCGAATATCTCCCGCAAATGTACGTGGATTTTCTTAGAATTTCAAACATGTGAATATTAGGCTTGAACTCACATTTTACAGTGAAAATTTGGTCACGAGAGCGTTTAGGGGACCTACCAAAAAGTGAGGAAGACAAAAGAACCACCCGACTCATGTCATTTCAAAGAAAGTTGATAACGTGATGAAACTTTCATCAATGGTTATGTTTGATGTGCATAATATTTACATGCAATTTCGTAAATTTTTCATAAATTTTCGGGAGGATATAAAGGTTTTCTTAAAGTCTCAAATTTTTCCTCATGTTTTTTGCTTATGACATGCAGTGTTTCCCACGAAATTGTACGAAACTTACAGAATACTTGACAATATGTAAAAGAAGCATTGTATTAAAATTTGAATTAAAAAATTTGAATATTACTGGAAATATGAGCATTTGTAGTAAATAGTTTTTTACTGCGCATGTGCGAAATGTAGCGTAATATTTTTTCATAACTTCAGAGCCAGATATATGGGGCAACTTATATATATATTACTTATATAAATATTCCAGTTCAATAACATTAGTATTCAGAAAGATATCGCCATGATGAGGGTTCTTGCACAAACTGATATTTTTTGAGCTTGTATCTTCGAACAGTAATATTGAATTTTATGAAAGTTGAAATACTCATGTATACTTATAAGTTAAATACATAATTTAAATTACAGTTCGGCGATTACTATTCGAAGTTTCAAGTTTAAAAATATCAGTTTGTGCAAGAACCCTCATCATTAAGTCTCTCGTAGAGTGTACCGAAATTCTTCAGGTTGCAATACCGATATCTTTCTGAAAATAATGGTATTGAGCTGGAATATTTATATAAGTTGTCCTATATATCTGGTTCTGAAGTTATGAAAAAAAAAAAAGCTACATTTCGCACATCCGCAATAAAAAATTATTTACTACAAATGCTCATATTCCTTGTAATATTCAATTTTTTAAATTCAAATTTTAATGCAATGCTTCTTTTACATATTGTCAAGTATTCTGTAAGTTTCGTACAATTTCGTGGGAAACTATGAGGAAAAATTTGGGATTTTTTAAGAAAACCTGTTATATCTTCCCGAATATTTACAAAAAATTTTCGAAATTGTATGTAAATTTTATGCGCATCAAACATAACCATTGATGAAAGTTTCATCCCTCTATCAGCTTTCTTTGAAATGGGATGAGTCGGTATTTTCTCGTCTTCATCACTTTTTGGTAGGTCCCCTAAATGCTCTCGTGACCAAATCTTCACTGTAAAATCTGAGTTCAAGCTGAATCGTAGCTAAAATCTGAGTTCCTAGTATTTACATGTTCAAAATTCTAAGAAAATCCATGCAGATTTTCAGGAGATATTCGAAAAAATATGAAAATTTTAAAGTGTCTACATTAAATTGGCAACCCCACTGTACATCTTTAATAAAATTCATATTTTTTTTATTTTATTCCAGTTTGACTAATGTACCATTTCGAAATATCTCTCTTTCATTGTATCATTTACTTGATTCCATGTCTTAAAAGAAACAACGGAAGTTCAGAATTTTTAGTTGTTAATCTTTTCTAACTAGAAGATGTGTGCCTGTCTAAACGGACTGTGATTCCGTCAACAGTATCTCGGATCTGATTGTCACAGATTTACTAACGAAAGTTGTAGTAGAAAATCTCATGCACATTGGCAGAATGAGGCAAAAATTTAATCTGTAGTATACTTTACATGTAAATATATACTAATATTAAAAATAAACAATAGAGGCCCGAAATTTTATCAACCGAAAAACTTCATCATTCAACAACATTCTTTGTGAAATATCTGTTGTAGTTTAACAGTACTCCTTGTTGTGTGGATTTTTTCATTTGAACTTTAATATGGCTGGGATTCCAGCATCTTGATAACGCATCATAAAGAATCAGCATTAATAAAAAAGAAGTGAACCTGCCGAATTCAGCTCATTAACTCACTATCTTAATTTAATTTTGCCCCCAAAAATTAGTCTGAGGTTTTAGACGCAAAAACTGAAATTGTGATTTGCGCATCGGTTAATATGCAGACCAAAGGAGTGGTGATATTTCTAACTCCACCCTGCATTTCAGACATCTCTGGGTTTTTATATTATAGATGTTTAGAATAATACTATACTTGAATACAAATGATGTGAATTAGTAAATGAAAATTTTGATTTCTTTAGGTGATTTAAGATTTAATGCATTTCGAAGATTCTATCCATTTCATATTAATGACATTTTTGTAATTTTTATGAATTATAATAGTTAGATTTACTTATGACTGCTGTGAACAGATACACTTGAATTCACATGCTATATTTAAGCAACCACACTTAGTTTAAAAATGCTATTGTTAAATTATTGTGTGAAATTATGTTAAATGTCACTTTATTTTGTTAAATATTTTATAAAACATTCATGATTTTTCGTATGTGTAGTAGACTATTTAGTAATATTCTTTAACTTATTGTTTTAAAATATATATTTAATTTTTTAAACTTAATTATGTGAATAACAATAAGAAAAATGTGCATGATCATTAAAATATGTTGCTTGTTCAGAAGCTGATCTTTAAGAATCTCCTCCTCCCTCCACTTTCCATAGCCATCATAAATAATGATCAATAGTTATTCAATTCTATGGCTCCAAGACTAAGGAAGTATTGGTGTCTGAAAAAAGTATTGCAATATTACTGTAATTTTTCTTTTCAGATTTTTGAATCTTTTTTCATATTATTACAAAATATATATCACTCTTGCCCATTACCTTTTTCACTTGAATCTGTTCTATTTTCTAAGCTGGTCATCAGATATTTTAGATTCATTTATTAGATTTGATTGTATGATATCATATACAGAGCTCCAAATTGATAGAGAGAGGGAATGTAGTTTATAAAGGCATAAACCCACCTTCAGTCACAGAAGTACATAGTTTAATATTGGGATCTCTCACATGTAGTTGCAAAATTGTTTTCTTCAGGATAACAGAAACATTGCAGATTGTTGAATAAAAGTAACTACAGTTTTGGAGAATTCTGGTCATTGTTGTAAATCAAATATAGCATTTTTTTTAAATAAAGGAGACAGGGAAGGATTTAAATTAATTATTTAATTATTTTTCTGTCAGTTTGTAAATAAAACACATGTATGATTGATATCACCTTTCAGAAAGTCTGTTTATCCTTTGAAAATGAATATAGCTGTGCAATGCATATTTGAAGTATATTTTCCTTCTGTCACTAAACAGCACTGATTGGGTGACACAGTTTCTCACCCTCCCTCCCTTTTTGTTTAAGACTGTGAAGATTAAATTGTGCAAAGGGGAATACATAACTACTCCCATAAAAAGCAAATTGTTTGTGTATTTTCCAGTTTTAAAAATGGCAAGTTAAGAATAAAAAAGAAACTTAGAAATGATAGTTAGCAGCAAGTTGATAATCGGAACAAAAATTATAAGCAAACAAAATATGACCTTTTGAAATCTACGACATGAATTCATCAGTTCTGAACAGAAATTCACTTGATTGATGATATCTCTATGTGGTAGAATCTATTATAAGGATGGAATTATTCCTGGAACTTGGTGGGCCTTATCATATTTTTTAATTTAAAGGAGACAAATCTTTTTCAGAACTGAACTGTAGTTTTAGGCTGCGGATTAACCAATAGTTTTTATCTTTAATTGCCTAATATCACTGAAATCTCAGTAAGGAAAAATCTGCACAGCAAGTATTGGAAAAATAATAGATGGGTTTTTGAAATAATTATTGAGGGGTAAGGATTGGAGCTTTGTAACTCTTATGAACTAATACTTTGATTTATTATAATTTTTCTCTGAAATCTGCTGTTTTAAGATCTCTAATATTCAGTTAATGTAACTTAATCAATCACATTTTTTTTTTTTGTTTCATGCCCAAATGTAGCTCTACAGTAAAACCTTACAAATCAATCCCTTTCATTTTACTATCCAGTGTGAAGACATAAATGCATTATCAGTTGGTGGTTCACTGTGAAATTTGCGTAACCTGCAAAATTTCATTTTTAGGTGCTTGAATAATAAGCAAGCAAGTTATACTTAACTTGCAGAATGACTAAAAAAAAAAAATTTTTTTTTTATTCTAATGATAAAAAATGTGTTAAGTAACAATCTTTACATTTTTAAGTTGTGTGTGAAGTGAAAAAAAGGCTCAGTAGATGTTTTTCTTTTCCTTATTCATTTTCCTTCTTTTAAAATTAGAATAATTTTACTTAGACTTCTGGTCACATTTTACTCGCATGTATCCTGTTTGACATAACTCTTGCTCATATTAGGATAGCTTATTTTGATGCATATTTATAGCAGGTATTATAGATATTATTTAAGCACGCTTTAGTTTTGAATAATATATACAGATATATTTGCTGACTAAACATAAAATATGCTATTATGAAAATTTATTTCTGCATGAGACATTTCTTTGAGTGCCAATTCACCTTTCAGATATAAATTTTGAATTTGTTACATTTTATATTATTTTATATCTTGATCTTTTTAGGGTCGAAGGAGAAGGATATATTCATTACAAAGCAATGTTGATTAGTGTTGTCTTGCAAGTGCTATTACTTATGTTTGAAGTCTTAGTTTGTGATAAATTGGAGAATAATCGACATTGGTGGATTTTGGTATTTGTCCCCTTAATATTAATTTCCATAATATCGATCATTGTCTGCATATGGGCTGTTAAACATGACCGTTCATTTGAGGTAAATATGATTAAATGCTATTGAAAAATCATCATTAAAATCATCATATCATTTATTTACAATTCTAATGATTTTATCATGATATGATCATTATTTATGAATTAAAACTGTATTGCTTGCAGCTGGAACTCTTCTGTTCTGTAAATATTCTTCAGTTCATCTTTTTGGCTTTGCGTCTGGATGAAATAATCATGTGGAATTGGGTTGTAAGTACAACTTTGAATTATGCTACATTTTCTTAAATGAAAAAAAAAAAACATATATATATTCATTAATGTCATTTATGTTAAAACTTATGAATTCTTAAAAGAGCAGAATACAAATGATTTCCTTTTGAGCATTTTTTATTATCTTTTAACTGTAAGATGTTAAATATAAAAATAAATTTAAAAAAGAAAATGGTACATTTTCATAGTTTGCTTTTCCCCTAGGCTAACATTTCTTTTTGATTACTCTTAAGTATTACATATTGGAACATTTGTTCTTAAATTCATGTACAGATGTTAATTTTGTTAACTCTTAAGGATTTATTTATTTTCCATTTTTTTGCATATTTTTTTGTGATTTCATACTGAAATAATTTTTCTGATAGTTATTTTCCAGTACTTGTTTTGATATTTAAAATTGTTTCATAGGTTGTATTTGTTCCACTTTGGATTGTGATGTGTATGGCAGTTATTGGTGTATTGTATGCTATTATTTTTGCCAGTATTTTACTACGCACTCCTGAAGTCAGCGCTGAACAAAGGCGTACTAGCATGCATTCAGCTGTTTCATACAGTGTTATAGTGATACCTCTTTTAATATATTTGGTATGTACTGCTTCTATTGATAGCTTTGTATATATTTTAACTGATTACTAGTTTCTCTTCAAATTATTTAGTCAGCTTGAAAAATAGTTTTAAAATCTACAACACTTAACTGGTTTTCTACATGTTATGCATCATTTTTTAAAATAATATAACAATAAATTGCTTAAATGAACAATAATGCTTTTTGATACGTTATTAATTTTGATGACTGAATTTGCTTTAGAAAATTCTCTTTGAACTAATGAGTTGTGAGAGATATTATTACAAGTACATTTAAGATGGACTGCTAGATGTAATAAAAAAGCTTTCATTATTTAAACTAGTGCATAAACTCATGAATTTTATAGAAATAGAATGAACTAACGCATTTAAAAATAAATCATGTAATCTCCCCATCATCTGTATTCTGTTTCCCTTAAAAAGCAAAACTCAACTAAAAGCCCTCTTGGCCTATAGAAGCGCACACCATGAAGTGACCGGATTCATTCCAGCAGATATGCTTTTTGGTCGAACACTGCAATTGCCATGTGATATCCTATTTGGACGACCAAATGATACGCCTTCCTTGCCAAATGAATACCTGAATAATTTAGTGGCACGTTTGGAAAGTGTACATGCATTTGCCAGAGAGCGAATTAAATTGGTCAGTGAACGAATGAAGACTCTCTACGATTCCGGAGCAACAGGCTATCATTTTAAGGAGGGAGACCAAGTCTGGATGTATAACCCGAAGCGATGGAGGGGTCTGAGCCCGAAACTGCAGCAGAGCTGGGAAGGATCTTATACTATCGTCAAGAAACTGAACGATGTTATTTACAGAGTTCAGAGGTCACCTAACACCAAGCCAAAAGTCATTCGGCTAGCTCCCTACCGGGCTACTGATCACAATTCAATGTAATGAGACTGCCAGGACATCAGTCTTTGAAAAGGGGAGCAATGTTACGAACATGGAAAGTCGCTTTCCAGCAATGTTAGTCTTATGGTTGGGAAGACAGTTTTACAGGGGTAAGTATGGGATAACTGGCAGCAGCTAGGCCTGTATTCCTGACCTTGGTGACAAATCGATGATTCCAGAAAATGCGACCCTTTTCTCGATATCTCTATTAGGAAAGAAAATACGCTTGAATGTAAGAGAAAACTCCATGTGACGTCACGGCCTGTTAGAGAGAGTATAGAAGGGCCTGTCTTAGATCAGGGATCAGTGTGTGTTGATCGACTGGAACAACTTTGGAGTTTTGTCTGCAGCACGAGCTACAAAGCTGGTGAGCTGAGCGCTATTGAAAGTGCTGTTATTATCGTTATTAGTGATTTGCTGTCTGTGTTGCTAAATCTCAAAGTACTGAACTATTATTACCTGTGAATTATTGTCCGTTTATTTTACTAATCTGTGCAAGATCTATTGTTTCCTGTTACCTGTGGTACGCGTTTTCTTGCATATTTGTGAATAAACCTGCATCCTCCATTATCCTGCGTGTTGGACTGTTTACACCATACACCCACAGAACGATTTTTGTAACAATAATAATACAATAAACAGAAAAGGGAATCTTTTAAGAGCCAACAATTTTCAAAAAGTAGAACACTTTTTTTGCAATTTTAAAACAGACATTTAAAAAAAGCATTGCTTAGAACAAATTTTACATTTTTAAAAACTTTTAAGATTTCTGTTTGATTTAGGGACAAAAATTATTTCAAAATATAAATTAATAATTTTTTCTTAAGATTAAAGATTCAGGAAAGTATTTATCCAGCAAAAAAATGTTATAAATTATTTTCATTAGAATAGAAATCAGTCATAAGTTTTGCCTTTGTTTGCTATACTTTGACTTGACTCAGTGGCATTGAAATGTATTCACTTAAGTTAAAAACTGTTATTTTTTTTTTTTGAAATCCTTCTTTAATTTTTTTTAATCACACTTGCTCATATTTGAACTCAAAAGATTTCGAGGATATTTATTTGTACACTAAACAAGGCTTCAATTTGGGAAGTAAAATATTTAGGAAAGAATTTCCATATATTTTACCTCTGAAAATAATAAGGTAACCTCAAAAATAATATGTTGCCTCTCAAAATAATGCGTTAATACTAAGGTATAATTGCCTATTTCTTTTTAATGTTAATTTATGCAATATCTAAGTTTTATTTAGGATAAATTTCTTAATATTTAGTACTGAATAATTATTTATATAATTTCTTAAGGAACTTGAAAAAAGTTGACTAGATTAAGAACTGAGTATAAAAATTTTATAAAACTATTTTAACACATAAATAACGATTGAATAGTGTATTAGTAATCTTCGTGTATAATGTTTTTCTTATATTTAAACAATCGATATCATACTGCTTTGTTTCAGAATAAGTTATATCAAGTAATCTGTGGAGATTAAAAAGAATTGTGAATGAAACAAATTAAAATAATAAATATAAGCCATTTTTTCATATATGATTATTATTAAACATCTCATTTAGATAAATTTTATTCTCTTATTACCTGAAATTCTGTACTTTAAACTCTAGTAGATAATGTATTTTAATTTTAGAATTTACTTCAAAAACAGAAATCTTGCATATTGCAAAATGCATAATAATTATAAAAACAAAATAAGTACTTCAAATCGGGAAATTCATTCAAATAAAAGTGGGAGGGAAGAATTTAGAAGAAAAAACATATATTGAGACATATGTAGCCAAATCTAGAGACCTTTCTAACATGGGAATGATTACTGAAACAGCAGCCCTTCCCCTCACCCCATTGTAAAATGAATGCCTTAACAATACTGCATGAAGTGACAGTGGGCATACTGGTCTTTCTAGTGGGGGAAAGAAAAGATCTCCTCCGCTGAAAAAGCAGCCGAAGGAGGGAGAAATTTTCTTTTGATCTGAGCCGAGTCTTGGAGGTTAATTTGGGTAGACAGTAATCTGACAAACACTTCTTAATTTTGCATTAAATGAATGATGAGGAAATCGTACCAAAAGGACCGTAATACTCGGTTATTAATTTTAAGTTCTACTTGGAGTAAAGTAGCAAATACGTGAGAATAAAATAAATAGAAATAAACTCTTTTATTTTAATATTGACAAGTTTTACTGCTGACATTTTATAAGTCCATTAGATTGCTACAGTTGCAGGGCCTTTGAATGGTGTTCTGTAATTTATTTCTATGATTTTAATATTTTGTTAACTGACTGCACAATTTTTGTTGCATGTTTTCTGTTGATTTCAACCATTTATATATATTTCATGGTGAGAGTAATTGTATATCCTTGTTTTTCAAATTATGCAGATTTCTCTAATGTTTAAAAATGCAGTATTTTCTTTCTTTGTATGTATGTTTAATGCTGCAATTTTATTTAATATTTATCCTTTGATAGGTTTTATTATCCAATAAGCTGGATAGTGAAAGTAGTTTAACATATGCTGCAACTTGTATCCCACTGTATTTTACTTTCATCGTCCTAATATTTTTGGCTTTTGGATCTAAAGGAGGAAACCACTGTAAGTATCAATCTGCATTTGTCTTTTTGTAATACTTTTGATGTTCTTTGATATTTTAGAATGATCAAAGTTCTAAATTTTTCCATAATTAGTTTAATGCTGTCAGTTTTTTTGAAAATTCGAATTGTTTTTATTGTGTTTGTTTGGTATGGGACTAATATTTTTCACCATCGCTTTTCATTAATTATAGGGTGGTTTGGAATCAGAAAAGACTTCTGCCAGTTTTTATTGAGCATTTGTCCACTTCTTCAGGAATATGGTAACATATCTTACAGTTTACATAGCAATGAACCTGAAGATAATGAGCCTCCTGTTCAAGCTGTTACTTGTGGAAAACCTATGTATTCTCATTCTAAGAAAAAAAATCTTTCTTCTCAATCTGAACTCAGGGTCGTTGTGCCAGCTCTTTCAATTGAAACTCCAGACTGAACGTTCCTTTTGCTGAGCAATAAATTATAATTTATATAACATCTCATAAATGAAATTACATTTATATGTAGACGTTATGTGTGATTCAGATAAGTTGTGTACATACTACGAAGCTTAGAAAGTGTGTAAATATGCCTAGTTTGAAGTTCTGTTAATAGCACATTTTTATCTTTATGGAAATCAACACTTATTTATAATCTATACAAGATACATGTACACAAGTGATTCCATTACTCTGTGATTGTTTATATTTTTATTGTCTGTACAGTTATTAATTAATCTAGTGATACTCAACTTACTGGGATTTGCTAAGGCTGTGATATTTCTTTAGTTTATGTTGATAATTTTGAGAATCTCCAGTTTCTTGGAAATCTCAAGTCCATGTGAATACTATTAATCTTGAAATAGTTGATCATTCTGAAGGCACATGAAGAATTATAGTAAAAATATCATATTAGCTTAAAATTGATGTACTTAGCTTTGTTTTTAAATGTTTGAATGAAATAATAATTCATGAATTTAATATTCATATGTGTAGTTTTTATTTCATCCAACTCATTCTCTAAATTTTTCTTGCATTTTTTCTAATAATCTGAATTTTATTTTTGACTTTTTAAAAATAATCATGAGGTAGTTTATTAGATCTTGACTCATACATAATCATAACATGAAAGTTTTTATAGTGATTTCATGAAGTATTTGATTAATGTTATATTTAATTAGAAAATGAATTGCAAAAGTAATATCTAATTTGCTCTTTTGAGCTAAAGAAGTGGGTACATAATGCAGCTGTTGTGTGGACTGCTTCTTTTAAAGACATGCAAAAGTATTTTATCAATTTAAAATTTTAATTCTAAAAAGAAATTAGTATTTACTTATTCTTGAGCACTGAAAGTAATGGATATGCATGTGATTGTGAAAACTTGCTGGCATTCTCGAATAAAATATGCATCTTATTCGAGATATTCTTGTAGCTCTTTAAGGCTTTGATTTGATTCCATATTAAAATCAGAAATCCTTCCCCCCATTGAAGAAACTAAGAATTAATTCGTACATGGTTAACATACAGAACGCCGCCCTGTGCCCCCGTGCCTGACACCATTACAGTTACTGAACCGGTTGAATGGGCACAGGACGAATGGTTAACATACAAAGAATATATAAATAATTTTAAAATTTCATTTGCAAACTTTCTCTTTTATAGATGATTAGTTATTATATTCAAGGAAAGAATGTGTCAGTCTCTGTATTTTTCTTAATAATCTGTCAGGTTATTTGAAGTCTTAAAGCTAGTTCATAATCGATTAGTTTAAAGTCAATCTTCATCTGCATGAATTACATCTCAAAAATTAAAAATGGATGCATGATATATTTTCGTATGGTATTGATATTATTCTGTAACTGTTTGAGGTGTTTGCTACACTATTACCTTGTTATTTGTCTGTGATTTTTTTACGACTGTATGACATGTTTACTCCTTGTATTTTAGAAGCATTATTGCACTGAAAGTATTTTTTTTTTGTGTTAAACTTAGTAGAATTTCGTTTCGTGCTTTGAATTTCGCTTAATAATTCAATATTAATGTTTTATTTATACTATAAAAGTACCTTTATTTAAATAATTCCTATTTTATTTAGCTTAGGTTTTTGTAAATGTGAAAACGTCTATCTAAATGTTGATTGTTTATACTTGTGTACTTTGAGAGCTCTGATAGCACAAAAGCTCTTGGGAAAAGTAAGTTCTGCGACATGATTTTCAATTAAATGGACATTGGAAAATAAATATTTTGCTGTTAATTATAACATTAAATGACATGCGTTTAGCTAATTTTTTAATGTTTAAGATGTAGATTTGACATATTAAACATTTTGTTTTTAAAACTGAAAAGGTTATTCAGTGGCTTTTGCAATGCAGTTTACTGAAAGGACTTTTTATACTTCCTCATTTGTGTGCCCTTACTGTCTACATGCTGATTTTTGCCAGCCACAAAATATTTTCATATTTGTTAGTTGTAAAATATTGCATTTATTTGTTTTAATTTCATATTAGGCATTTGCTATGCAATACAGAGAATTTCTGTAGCCAAAAATTTGATCTTTTACTCTTGAATAATTTGAAACATATCTTAGGGGCCAACTTCATGGGTATCCCCATGTATTATAATTTATTTCTACAATATGTTTCATGATGTGGGAAGCCCTGATGTAGGGGTGTTATATAGATCTTATTTTTATTGCAGACATCTTAATATGCTTAAAATAGATATTTTTGTATAAATTGCATAATTTTTCTTGTTGATATAAAAGATATTCTGTTATTGTAATAGTTTTTCTTATTCCTCTTAACTAACAGAGAATGAGTATAAATCATTCACATGGAATCGATAAAATTTTAGACCTTCAGTAGCTCTTCTCTAAAGCTATTTTTCTCCTTTTTAAAATAATTTCTTCATCTTAACAGGATATGCAGCAGTATTTGTAACTCAGAAATAACAGGAGGAAATTTTGGTAGTACTGATGATACTCTTCAGAAACTAATTCACCACTTAAATAATTACTGTAATTGATTAGTTTCATTTTTTATTTATTGAAAAAAAAACGAATAACAACTGAGCCTTTCTTTTCTTTAATGCAATTGGAATTCATAGTTTCTTTTTTGTTTGTAATTGATGTTGGACACACTGGTATATTTACGTTTTGGGGGCTCTGATTATTTTTTTGTATTGAAATTTGTGAACAATGCAGTCTTCTTACACTTTATATTTTGTGTTTTATCTCCAAGATATCTCTTTGTGAAAATTAGCTTTAACAACTTGTGCTGCTAATCCTAATGCAGAATTTGAGAAAAAAAAAAGTATTATTAAACCATGTCCATTTTGTTTCTTTTCTCGCAAATTTAAATAGTACTCCTTCCTATTGAGGAAATTTAGTATGTTGTAAATGCAGTAGAATATAAATTTATTGGAAATGATGCTTTTACAAAATTTCAGATAATATAACTAACTGACATTATTGATTTTCGTTTTACTTCATATTACATTTTAAGTGTGGCTAGATTGTTTTCAGTAGATGCATCTTTTTGAATGTTCAGTGTTTACATCTAATTTAACTATTTATGGCTTTGTAAGAATGGAAAGCAATTCATCATAGTGAATGTCAAGTAAATAAATAATAAGTTGTATTCACTGTCATTTTTGTTAAGTTATAGTCTGAAAAGAAATTGTGTAGTATTGGAAGTGTAATTCCTAATGATGTTCCATCATTTCACATTTTATTATATGATTATATTTAACTCTTATGTCTCTTTCATAGTTTTTGAATTCTCATTACTGTTCATTTAAATTTTTCATTTGTAATACAAGTCTGTTTTCTACTTTATAGATGATGTTAAATCACCCATAATTATTTATGCCCATGAAATTGTCAGTGGTGTTTCTAAGTTTTAATTCATTGGAAAATACAAAATCATCTGGAGTATTACCAAAATGTTCCTATACAATTTTTTTTCTATTTGTTCTTAAAACATGTTTTCTCTTAAGTTAAAATTATTATATTTTTTTAAAAATTTAGTCAGTTTTTCCTTCACACCAGACATAAAAATTTGGATCATAATTATTAAGAGAGATAATCTTTGAATTGTAAATACAGTGAAACCTTTTCATAACGAGCATAATTCGTTCCAGAAGTGTACTCGTTATGCGAAACAATTTTTTCCATAGAAATTAATGTAAAATACGATAATGCTCTCCATGCCGAAAAAAATACTCAAGAAATTTTATGTATAACGTTTATTCAAAGAAAATTATATATAAGATCGTTAAGGAGCCTGAATCATCTTATCTTTTATGGAGAATCAACCAGCATGGAATGAGATAGGATTTGCAGAAATGAAAAGCGGAATAAGTGCTAAATACGGACTGATGTACCTGTTCTGTTATCCTTATTAAAAGAAAACTATTTAAAATTCAGTGTGTATGTATGTGTGGCTATCTTCTCATGAATTGCTGAACTGAGAAGCACACCGAAAGTACCAAAAGATGAGAAATAATCCAAGGTATCCATGTTGACAATTTAAAATCCGAAATTACAATTAGTTAAAAAGATATTAAAATTAAAAATGTAATAAGATATTAATTTAATATTTTTTGGCATACATTACAACAATACTTTTAATTGTTGCAGTGCAATTCAAACCATTTTACTTTACTTTAAACAGCATTGTTACAACCGTTACTTTAAACAACAATGTTACAAGTTTCAATAATGTATGTATGTATGTGAGGCTATCTTCTCATGAACCGCTGAACTCAGAATTGAGCCGAAAGTTACAAAAGATGGGAAATAATCCAAGGAATCCATTTTGACGCGTTTTCATGGATGGAATGTTTGAACCGCTCTTTTCTCCTTTATTTATTTAGGAGAGCATGTTGGGCATGTGTCACATGACCTCACTTCTCTCTGCCAGAGAATGATGCATTATTCGAGATAGCCCGCGCAACGCCAGGCCACGCAGCTAGTAAGTCAATTACATTATGTCATTGACTCACATATGTCACTCAAATACATCACTCAACTCATTATGTCACTCAAATACGTCACTCAACTCATTATGTCACTCAAATACGTCACATAATTTGTGACGTAGCGTTTCAACAACTGTAAATGCACGGCCGAAAAATAGTTTTTTTAAAAAGCCATGGCCTAAAATAACCAAAGTCATTCGTTCCATTCAAAACGTTTATTACTAGAAAAAAAGAAATCAAAACAAAAGATCTCATTTGATTAACAATTAAAAGTTCATGCACAAGTACTAGACACCTAGTTTGATAAGAATTAAAGCAAAATAATAGCTCTGTGGATATGACAGTAGCAGGCGCAAACTCCAGGAATTCCCCTCTCCTCGTCATACGAAATTTCGCTCGTTAAATGAGTCATTTGTTTGCAATTTATTGTGCTCGTTATGCGAGGTTTCACTGTAACTAACTACTCAGCCACACGAATAATATACACAAGGAAGCGTTTGAATATGAAACTTTTTCATTTTCACTGTCATTCTATCTGTAGTCATTATTAAGTAAAACAACACAGTGATTTTGAATTTGTTATAGAAAAACTTTATGGTAACTAATTTTGCTTTCGCTATTCAATAAAGCATGCCATGTTCTTAAAGGTCAGCTCCAAGGTTATATAATATATCGGTTTCCAATAAAGCCTATTAGTTGAAAAAAAAACCAGGCAAAATGCTTTTATTAATTTCATCTGTTTGCATATAAAGCTGATGTGTGAATAGTTTTAATGCAGCTGACTAAAAATGTAAAAAAATTCGAAATTAAATAATAAACTGATAAGCTGACTTTTCCAGCGAAATGAGAAACATATTATAAGAGCTTCAAATATTTTCATGGAACCTAAACAGTATAGAAGGTGTGACCAATAAGTAGGGTGAATCTCGCCCCACAAATCGAAAATGAGAACAACTCGATTATCAGCGACACTTTCGTCGTGGTCTGTATTATTCAGTTAACAGTAGTGTATGGTTTCATGCACCTGTGAGCCTTGATAAGTTTATTATTGACTGCTGTCTGTGCATTGGTTTTGCGGCGTGTCATGGAGCAGAAAATCAATTTCCCAAACAGAAAAAAATTCGTTTTCAAAAGTCAAGGGTAAAGACACTGTTGATAACCCCTTTTTGACTGTCAATGCATAATCCACAAGGAATTTTTTCCTGCAGGTCAAATTATCAACGGTGAATTTTACTAGGAGGTGCTCAAACGTATTCGTCTTGTGCAGCCTCATCTCAAGCAACCTGGATCTTGGTTTCTGTTTGCACGATAATCCACAGCCACATACCGCTACGCTTGCAAAGCGGTTTTGAGCTGAATATGGGGTTACTAAACAGTCGTACCCACCGTATTTCCCCGACCTGTAACCAGTGGATTTTTTCCTGTTTCCTAAACCTAAAGTGGCTAAAAGGGCGAAGATTTACAGACATTACTCACATTTAAGCTGCTGTGACACGAGAATTGAAAGCTGTACCACTGGAGGAGTTTTCAAGAGCTTTTGATGAGTTGTATACACGTTATCAGAGGTGCATAGTGTACGACGGAGATTATTTTGAAGGATTGTAAACAATTTCCATGTGAGGCCTACTCAATGTAAGACTTATTTCGTCATTCACCCTACTTACTGGTCACACCTTGTAAAAATTGAATAATTAACTTTCAGGAATTTGTGTGATGTAAGTTTTAAAGCATTTATTGGTATAATTCATCTTCTTTATTATTAATGAAATTAAAATCTAACATAATGTTAGATACTTAACTTGATCGGATTAAAAGCATTTTAAAGATGAATTAAAATGATTTTTTATTTGCTGATTAACAGTTGTTTAAAGTAACAATAAATAAAAGACAACGAGTGTCAATGTTTTCAGCTGACAATCTTGGTTTAAGCTCCCCATTTTTTTTTTGTACTCAAGGGATATGTTATTAAATATTTTAGTCTATTTGTCAAAATAATTCTGACGTGGCATAAATATTTCTCCCACTCAAATAGATAGGAATCAAGAAATATATTATAAAGAAATATATGCTTAAGCACGTAAAAGCTTAATTCTCAATATTGATCTTGATTTCTATCCTTTGTTAGAACTACACACTTTATTGAATAATTCGTTGCCTGCTTATTTAAGTGACTTAGAGTTCGTGATATTCAAGATTTTATTAGAATTTGCTCTGCGTATGTGGGGAGGGTTTGAAATCTGTTTAAGAAGTGTTTGGATAGCTGTAAGTTTTTTTAATTAAAGACAAAAAACAATTATTCCAAAGAAAATCATTCAGAAAGAAAACAAGGCTTTGTATCAAGACCTTCTACTATTATTTGTGCTGTTCCAGAATAATCTGATTATTTTAGAAATTAAATATACCTAACTACAAAATATTATTAATGAACTTAAAGTAAGTTAACTCAGTTTCATAAATAAATTTTGGTTGTGTGTATCATTTTTGTCCACCGTTTATTTTTTTTTCTCTAGATGCATTATATTACATACACTTTAGCATGCCTGGCTCTGATGCCTATGTATTTTATCAATTGTTTACAAAATAATAGCAAACTGAAGTTCTGCAATATATGACTGTATCTTTCATAATTAATGTGGCAACAATTTATTTTTTTACTGTACTCCCAGATAATTAAGCCTGCATGCAGTATGTGTGAATTTTAAAGAGTCTGCCTGTACTAAATGTATTTATTAACAAATAATTGTAAATAAAATTTTGAAAATTGCTAATCCTCGTTTTTGTCTTTGTATTGCTATTATTATTCTCATACGTGTGATATACAGTTTGCTATTTCAGAGTAGTTATAACATTTTATTTCCAGTTAGTCTTTTCTTGGGGGAAGGATATAATTTTTTAAAATTATCAGTTTATCACCAAATGGAAAACTGACCGTTTCTTCAGAATTTTAATATCCTTTCCGATATTAAAACAAGGATAAAACAATAAATTATGAATATATAAGTTTCAAAACTTATTTTTGTAATTAATTTTAGATAGAACATCTGAGTAATCGACATTTTTATACGTATTTTTTCATAATGAATTTTAGTATTAAATTATAGCTGATATATTCTACAATTATAAACGAAGTACAGTAGACTCTCTAATCCGACACTCCCACTATTCCGACGCACCTGTTGGAATATGTTAATTGGTGAGGAGCCATTCTTTCCTGTTAAAATTTAAAACCTTCCCTCTTTCAGTACATGATTTTCCTATTGGTCCTATGTAGTCCGGTCCCATATGTGTCGGATTAGCGAGAGTCTACTGTACAGTTTTCTCCTAAGGTTTTTTTATTAATTCGTTTGAAAGATAATACGGCTTTTTAAATCAAAGTAAAGAAGTGGTATACTTCCCACTTCACTAGACTGAAACTTGAAATATGACGAGATAGTGAATATTGCACTTATTTAACTTTGTTTTCCGAGTTGGAGACCCAGAATGCTAAAAAGTGTTTTTAAACAATGCACAAATACTTAAATAACACATTGAATTTGTCATGTTTTTAAAATTTAAATCATTCCATATTTTCAGTAAGTAAAATAATGAATGACATTAAAAATGTCATTTTTGACTGATTAACAAGTTTAGTGTTAAATGGGTAATACTGAAAGTAGAATAAAATTCAAGAATGGTAAAAATATTTACATTATCCGCTATTCCCATTTATTTATTTATTTTTAACGGAAAATACTTTTTTTAAAGCATTATGCTTTGCTGCATTCCGGAAAACCACAGATCGAAATGGTTTTTTAAATTTTTTTTTGACAAATAATTTTCTTTGAGTTCAATTTATGTTATGGAATCAAAAGTCGTGTCATTAGACCTCCAGAGTAATAAAGCGCATTACTTGTTCGCAATGGAGAGAAAGATCGGGAGTCTCCGGAACGCCGTTCGGGCACTGCTTATTTTCACAAGAAATGAATATGAAAAAATTGTGTAAACGTCCTTTAAACAGCGCGATTTTTGTCACTGCTTATTTCGTGACAACACCACTGAGAGAGATGAACTCAGCGACATTAATAGTTATCCTGAAATTATTGTAATGTATTATATAAATAGTTGTTATTTTTCAATATTTCTTTAAAATAATTGCTGTCATCAGAGTTAAACAAAAAATTATATTTGAAAGTAGCATGAATGAATCGCGAAAAAGTTTGTCGAATTTACGAGATAGATGTATTTTCTATTCTCTTATTATAAATTTCATTTGTTATTGGAACAATTACTTGGTATTATTAACACTTGGGAAAATGATAAAAGAATCCTTTCAAGTTGTATAATTTGAACATTTTAAAGTCATCCATATGCTAATACTAATGAGTTTGTTCGTTTTTGATTTCTATTTCGTTAATCATTTGTTCCCGTAAAGGTACAACATCGCGTTTTAGAATCGTTATCAACTTCATTATAACTTTTTTTCTACGTTATATAATGGATAACAGCTCGAACGTCTTAGCTAAAGAATGGAGTTATTGATTCGGATGTATCCTAATGTTGCGGCAAAAGGGTTAATTTTAAGTTGCCATTTGAATAAAAATTTATTCTGGTTATTTAGCTCAAGCATATTTGTAATTTTAAGAACTACTGTCGAATAACGAATATTTTCCTCATTTTATACTTTTTTTTTAGTTTCCAAAAAGGGAAAGACGCGTCAAAAACTTATGGGAAAGTTAGTGCTGCTTAAGAAAATTATCTTATAAATAAGTGAAAGGATCGAAAATAATTACGGAAATTCAGAAGAAGATGCTGAAGTTAAAGATGCATCTCGTTTAATAAACTTTGATGCTCGACTTATTTAAGCTTTGATTTTATCTACAGTTCCTGATAAAATCAATGTTGTGATATCAATGCAATGTTGTGATATCAAGCTCGCTAGCTTGGAAATGAATAGTGATGCAAATGATATTTCTCAGAGATTTAAATAACCCCCACCCCCAAGGAAAACCAACTGCCCCTAAATTTTTATTAAATAAAAATTCTTACATTTAATGCTGGGTGTCAAATTATCTGCATTTTGCCATTATTAAATGAGCAATATTTAATTTCTTTCCAATCTAGTTATATTAAAAGAAACTTTATTTAAGCGAGTATGTTTGCACGACTATGT
This sequence comes from Araneus ventricosus, assembly GCA_013235015.1. Taxonomy (NCBI): domain Eukaryota; kingdom Metazoa; phylum Arthropoda; class Arachnida; order Araneae; family Araneidae; genus Araneus; species Araneus ventricosus. The sequence continues at coordinate 748,871 of BGPR01000263.1, read as the reverse complement.
TGCAAACCCTTATGCCTTATTTCGGCTCTGGAGCGAATGTTTAAAAATTCATCCTAAAATGTTTATATTCTACTATGAATAATGATTTGAATAATTAAATTACAGCAAGAAAAATCGAAAAAAATTAATTAACCTATAATAAGCCAGAAGAATTTCCGCTACACAAATATTAAAGTGAAATGACTAAAAAACCCGAAAGAAAACAATTTAGATGAAGGAGGAGGGAGGAAAAAATAAGAAATAAAACATTTTTCAAATTCATATTTGTAGTATTTAGTATTTTTAATAGTAGGTACGTAGTATCTTTGGAACTCAGTGTTTTGACTGGCAAGACGCTAACCATTTGTTCCATACCTTTGGAACTCAGTATTTTGACTGGCAAGACGCTAACTATTTGTTCCAAACCTTTGGAACTCAGTATTTTGACTGGCAAGACGCTAACTATTTGTTCCATTAAGATTTTGAACAACTTTGAGAAAGATTGGGCTGGTTGAGAAGCTCAGTATTTGGTATTACATCCATTCAGCATATTAGATAATTATGGTACTGTATCTTAATTATATTTTCAGATTGTCACCGTTCAAAACTGATGATTTAAATTTACCAAATTTGAATTTCTATCAAATACATTTGAATAAGTATTTTGTTGTTTTGTCCCTATTATTCAGACAGTATTTTTTTTCTTACATAATTTTCTGCCTTGAAAATGAAAATGGAAGGACATCGATAGAAATAGCATATATATTATTGATTAAATGTATTTCAGAACTTATTAACAAATAATTTTAAAAATACCCAAAAAATGAAGCGAATTATATTGCAGTCTGATATTACACACAGAAAATAGTAAATAACTGAACACTGGCACTGTTTGTCAGTTTCGTAATCTTTATTAAAGCACGATAATTCTTTCCGGGAAGAAAAAAAAAGTCAAATAATGAGTGAATGTAAAAAGAGGAGCAACGAGTTTATACAGTGATAAATAAACATCAGTGTAGCGCTAGATATCGTTATTGAAGATATTTGTACACTTTAAAGCAATGATTTCCGGAATCAGACACAACTACATGTCCGTCTGGAGTTAGAGCCAATCCTTGTGGACCATAAAGCGGATCGCCAAAGGTGTTAATGAAGGATAAGAAGGAGCCATTCATGTCAAAAACCTGCAAAGATGAAATAAATAAATTAATTAAAAAATCCTTATAAGCAAACAAATTTCAATGCGCTGTTTTTTATTTTTTTATATATTTCTTGCATTCTTTATATGAGAATAAATATAAATAAAATACAACAAAAAATTAAATAAAGTTTTCATGTTTAACAGAAAGATTTATAATATTTAAATTTATATTATGTGGTGATGGTTGGTGGCTCTACTCCCTTTTGGTCTAGTATATCTAGCCAAATTCAACAACTCAAGATAAAGTTGAAAGTATTGTATCTTCTGTTGGTCAAAGCGATCATGGAGCCCCAGGGTAGCAAATAAGGCAGAAGTCTTGCTTAGCTCCAATATATGGAGATAGATTGCCTTCCTGGAGGACTCTCAGGGGAAACTGGCTCACATTTGTGTTTCACACGGAGGAACACCTCTAACAGTGAGCCCGACCGCAGCTAACAATTCATTGCTAAAGCGCATATCGGTATACCAGTTTTTAATTAATTATAGTAAAATGATGTGGTTGAACAAGGAAGAGTAAGTGAAATCGTTTTCGGACGAGTTTTCTGTTTTCGGTAAAGTAGGACTTCCGCCTTACCCATCAACTTCCGGTGATAATGTTAAGTCAATGGGAATCTTCAAAATTTCAACACTCTGTTTGAAGATATTAATTAATATTTAAAGTAGAGTTTTCTAATGTTATGACTTAAAGATACTTTGAAAATATTAAATTTCATGTTCCTATTTTTGTAGCTCTCAATGTTTACTTAAAATAAGAGCCTAATTTTGTAGAAAGGTTGCCATAATTATTCTTTATCGCTCTTTTTGGCGCTTTGTGTACTCAAGAAAGAACTGATTCGAACTTGGCGCTTGATATGGAATCCAGTTGGGTTTGGCGATCGCTTAATTTGGAGGGTAACTGGAAAACGGAAGTGAACCCTCACCACGGAAGTTCTGTGAAACCAAACTAAACAAATCAGAGAACTCGTCCATAGATTTGGTAACACGCTGGAGGATAGTTTTTAGCAGACTCGGAACGGAGTTACTGATAATACCCGCAACTATGTATTCTTGCCGATGACGAGACAAAAAGCTTTTGCTGTAAGAAATAAGTACATAAGAAATCTTCACAAGAAAAGACAAAGTTTAATGAATACATTCAGGGATTTTAAGTCTCGCACATGAAACTCTTAAAAGAGTTTCCGTCGATTACGTGGAATATGTTAGTAAAGACAATAAAAACACTGACAATGTAAATTTACAATATTCTGCTGAATATTAGCAAATTACGGGGTCAGCAAAAATTATATACGTGATGAAACCCCCAAGTTTAAAAAAAATTCTGAAAGTTATACTTTAAAATTAAGATTTTAAAAACATGCAACGTATAGCATTGCAGATATTATTCATTAAATAACTATCATTCAAAATAATCTGCTTTAACAGCTTAATCTGCTTTAAAACAGTTGTTTTATAACTTTCACTTTGCCACGGGCTTTTTAAACTGTGGGTCTTATCCCCGCTTGAGATCGCAGAGTATTAGTTACGAAAAATTTCGCAGCGTCTTTTTCTTTCAGACTGTTGAACACAAGTGTAACCTAAAATTGTTAAGAGAACTATCTTTATTCCAAATATCACAATAACACATGTCGATTAGATATTTAAATTTAGTTTTCTTTTTATTGATCATTAATTGTGCATGATGGTTAATTTTTCTTCTCAGTTCTGTGTTTCAAAAATTTTTTTTCTGTGAAAACGTGTTCACGAAGTCTTATTTTTATTATTATAATTTTATTTATCTCTCTCTCTCTTTTTACTCAAAAAGGACCCATAAGTGTTAAAAGTTTAAGAAAGCTGTGCCATAAATTTGCAAGTAATTTTTATCTTTTACTTATCGTTCATGATGTAATATTGCAAATATTTTATATCAGTCAAATTCCTAGAAATCAATGAGCAGCCGTCAATGTTTTCCAGAGACTTACTTGAATTCGACAGTTTCCCCAGTCTGCGACAATTATGTTATCCTGGCTATCGATCGCCACACCGGTTGGTGCGTTGAACTGGCCATTCCCTTCGCCGTTCGATCCGAAAGACGAGAGGAATCCACCTTCAGCATCAAAGATCTGAAAAATAAACAATAATGCAAGATTTAAAATGGAACTTCAATCAGTTCAGAAAATTCGTTAAGCAGATCAGATGCGGAATTAAGACTGCGGAAGCAGTAAAAGAACTTGGTGGATTATATGTTGCCAGAAACAAGGAATAATAATACTTAATTACAATTTCATGACAATTCATTTCCCGTTTACTGTAATTTTGATATTAATATGATTTAGCTGAGAAGCGTACTTTCCTCACTACTGCTTAACTTTGCATATACGCACGCAAGAAGATATTTGTTTTTATTAATACTTTGTAAAATTCTTTTCTTTATGGCATGAATATAATAGGAGTATCTGACGAGTTACTGAAATATTTTAATCATGTTAGTTTGCTTAGTTTTAAATTAATTAGAAAGTATTTAACAATTAATTGCTTTAAACAGTAAAAATACTTTACCTTCAATTTCAGCTATCATGTATAAACAGAGCATTCCAAACTAACTATCACATATTTATTCAAGTATTTAGAAAGTTTTTCGTAGCTGACAGGAATCTATATTCCGAACATTTTGAAACTGTAATAAAACAGCAAACCACCGCTTGAGCATAGCATCTTTTTTTAAAAAAGCAACTCTTAACAAATTTATTCTTGTTACAAACATCAAAAGCATAATTCACAGCAGTCTAATATCTCATTTCTTAACAGTTCGTAAAATTTAATCAAGTTATTCAACCGCAGGAATCAATCACACAAGTATTCTCATATTTTGAAACAGCTACATGATGTTACTCAAATTAATTAGCCAGAAAATCAGAGAATTTATAGAGTTAGGGAAGAAAGGAAATTCTTCGTAATCTTTCTTGGAGGTAATTACAATCTTGACGAGTTAATTCTTTTTTGCTAAGCTGAGGACAACAAGAAACGCCTTTTTCAGAGGTCAATGAGGCCAGCTCGACCATGACCTGAAACTTTGGCTTCTACTCCCTCACCACAAGAGTGTCATCAGTAACTGACAGTTTTTTTTTCCAACGTCATCAAGTGGAACACAGAAGAACCCAACATCATTCTCAAGATTAAGAACTGTAGCAAAATAAATTTTCATGCCAAGAAACGCATGAAGAATCGGTATTAATAAGTTAATTAACGTCTTTACTGCTTGTATTTATCTTATGAATAATGTATGGCAGTATTTCGTAATCTTAATAAACAATGAGGTAATTATAATAAACCTTTATTTATTGAGAAGGCACATATCACTTAATCATGTCTGAAAAAAGTTGTTAGATTTTGCCAGTTTGGGCAGTGTCAGATTTTAGTTATGCTGTTATAAACAAACGGTAAGATATGAAACTGCAATTCAAATGTTGAGAGTCACAACCTAGAACTTCAGGAAGACGCTTGATCGCTAGTTGATTAATCACTTACATAGCTAGCTACCAACCAGTTGATACACTACATCGGAGAACACAGCGCTCTACTCGTCTAAAGGGTCGCCGCGCACAACCAACTGTGTGGCATTTTGCTGTTTATAAGAACCTAGAAGCAAATACAGTGCAAACAGCTTCTCAAGGAGAGCCTTTCCCTTACGTCGAAGGAGAGAACAGAGAAGGAGGAAGAGAGAATAAACCAAAACAGAGATCACTAAGGTACCTCGGGCTCGTGACGCCCGTTACACCTCAGGAAAACGCACGACTGAAGGCGTCTAAAAACGGATACCACATTATAGATTTGTTCCATATTTAACAAAAGAAGATGTGAATCAGAAGTTCTTACTATGTTCTTCTTAAAACACATCTGCTGTTAATTTAAATAAAAAGCTTCATAAGTCGAAATTAAGAATTTTTCGTAAGTACTTACCTTATTTCTTCTTACAGAAAAAAAGTAAAAAATTAATAGTTTTCGAAGATAATCATCTAGTGAAAGATCTAAATCGTTATTAGGATTAGAAGTAATTATTTCGAGAAATCAAATGTAATCCGCAGCATGCAAAAGAATCATTTTTTTTATTCAAAGTTATTTCCGCCTGGAATTCAAATTCCAGAATTTCGAAAATGGTTTATCACGTGTTCAAGTGCCAATTTTCTTTTCTATGTTTTTTTTTTCCTACAAAATTTCTCAATCCTTTACATAATCATTTGGTGATTTCCAGAAATATTTCGGAAAAATGCCATTCGCATCAAATGTTTGTCAGAAGTACGTTGGTTGAATACCACATAATGGAATCAAACTTGATGGTTACTTAAAGGTTTTAGACTGATAGGGTTGATATAAAAACTAGAGTGTGACTCAAATATTACATCAGGTTTATACAATCTTAATTGCACATCTCTAATTAATCATTCAGCCCTAAATGTTTTCATTCCTTCCCTCCCTCTCTCTCAAAAAGAAAAAAAGTTTTTCGTGTGCGAACTATTTTTCAAACTACCATAAGAGTTACTCTTCAAAATTTAAACGAGATTCCATCTAATAAAGAGACTTGTGATATTTGCTGTTAGGTCCTCTGAGGATAAAATGCAACAAAAACTATAATTTTCGAAACATAAAGGTCACAATTGCTACCATCAGGGCCGATAGCATTAATTCATAAATTTTGCTGAACAATTTGTGTTGGTCCAAATATAATTCAAGAACACTGTATGTCCTCCAATTCCATCATGACGATAATTATGTTTCTACTTTCTGTTAAAAGTTGCTCAAATAATTATTTAAAATGTTTATTTAAAAATTCATTCGCATAATTACAATTTCACCTCTATATCTTTGTCATTTACACACAAAGTGGAAAAAAAACCCGACACGTATAAAATAATTATGAAACCTTTTGATCATGAAGTTGAAGTGATTGAAGTTTATTTTTTTAAAAATGTTTTGAAGAAAAGGCAAATACTAATACTCTACTTTTATTTAAACATCTTGAAACAAACGAAGGAGACTGTAAAAAAAGAAAGAACTGAATATATTTTCCTTTAGTTAATGATTCATCCTGATTGTGTTTAAAAAAATGTTAAAACTATTACCAACAGTTATTTTTATGAATCATGTTTTACACATTTCAAAAAATCATGAACGTTGGAGATGAAAGATGAGTAATTTAGCCAACTATACCTTTTTAAACGAGAGAGGCCATGCCTCCTGCTGAGAGCTGTTTACCTTCTAGACGACGAATATTAAAATGTTTCAGACTTGTTTGCTGTTACAACACGAGAGAACTTTAAAAAAAAGTTATATATATATATATGTTTTCACAAAGATGTCGAGAGCAAAACACAGCAAAATCTTTTACCTAAAATATCTTCAGAGTTACGACAGTATTTACTATACAAGATCTCGATTTAAGCCATTACAAAGTTATTTTTATTTTTAACGTTTCAGCACATGAGGAATTTCAGGAATGAAGAATAAAGAGGAAAATCGTTTTGATTTGAAAACTTTCAAGATTCCAATAATATCTCGCAATGGTCAGTTCGAATTGATTTCAGGAATTTTTTTACTTGTCCATGATTTGACATTTTAAACAACCTAAAGTAAATAATTAAAAATGATTTTTAAAATATAATTTGGGTTAACAGTAAATTTTAAAATACTATATCACACCAACCAAGAAGATAACGTCGGTTTAAAAGCGGAAACATTAATTGATTTTTGCTCTTCTATTTACCTTATCTACCATAAAGGAATAATTTTCAAGATACATATATTATTTTTTTATTGATAAGACGATATAGCTTCTTGTTTTAGCACAGTAGTAATGGGTTACTACTGTACAAGCTCTATGGGAATGACTCAGAAATTAATTCACACGTATGGTATCAAGACCTTATTATTCACCTATTATGCTTTAAGAAAATAATATTCTGCTAATTCGTATACTTCTGAAAAAAATCACAAGCATTTTTCAATTCCAAACTTTAAATGGTCGATACTTCGATTTACAGCAAAATCATTTTGCTTTCTTTTTTGTTCAATGCAACAGTGATACATCCCTTTGATATGTAAATTACCCGGCTGTCTGTTAGAATGAAAGGAATCTGCTTAATATCAAGTTATTTTTAAAATAACACCCCTTTTTTCACAGAGGATATGAAAATGGATAGTCTAGCATCCATTTCGCGCGACTCATAATAAAAACTGCTCTATAGGGGAGAGTGGGGTAAAACCGGGCACCTTGATTTTGTCGTTATTAATTCTCCTTTCTAGTCGACAAATTCTGAATTATACTCTACTAGTGAAGAAAAAGAATGGTCATAGTTGCCATGTTGTTGAATTCACTTCTTCTGTGAAGATTTGTTTGTCTTATGACGTCAACTCTCCAATGTTCGTTTCTTTTTAAACTATCCCTACTTATTATCCATTACAATTATAAAAAACTACATTTAGTCCGGCTTATTATATGTTTACTAAGGATTTATATCCTATCAAACAATAAAGATTTAGTAAAATAATTGCGTGGTTCTGTTTCGTTTTTTATAACCTCTGCACTCGGGGTAAAACCGGGTACTTCTAATGGGGTAAAACAGGGTACTAGGGGAAAGAAACTACGGATACCCGACCCAAGAGGATTTTCTTAGATTGTAAGATAGTTGGTAGTTTGTGAGGGTCATTCCTATTTGACCTTTGAGTCAAATGATCTGATGGAAAGCGTTTCTAATTTATTCCGATTTCCAATATTTTTTTTTATGTGATAATTTCAAATAATACAAAGAATTATTTAAGTCAAAATTTTTAAAGAGAATTGAAATTTATTTATTCCATTATTTCCTCGCTTGCAAATAAACGATTTTTATTCATTTTTTCTCATAAAACTTAAAATGCATGTAAAATTAAAAATCTTTTGCTCGAAGTCTTTGCAATCGTTTGGTTTTATTTAACACATTGTCATTTAGACTGAGTTCGTCTCTTCGTTAGCTTGAATTTTAAAGAAGAAAGAATTACGTAGAATACATGTTTCTTCTTTTGCTTTTGGATTGGATTATTTTTCTACTTATGCTTTTGGATTTGAATAATCAAAATAATAAGAAAGCCCAGTAAGTCTATTACGTTTTTCCCATTTCTTGTTTTGTACACTATTTGTAGATTCTTACATTTCATTTTATCGCTATTCTGTTCTATTGTAATTTCCAAACCAGCAGTGTTTCAATGCGCTAGTGACATTACTAGGTTCCCTGTTCATTCCCATAGCTTTTATCACTAATTTAGATACGAAATTTGGAAATATTTTTTAATTGATTGTTTTTATTCTTAAATTGTCAACTACGGTAACTATTGTTAAATCTTAAGAAATTGTCTTTATTCTTAAATTGTCAACTATTGTAATTATTGTTAAATTTATAAAAAAATCGTCTTTTTTCTTAAATTGACAACTACGGTAACTATTTCTAAATCTTAAAAAATTGTTTTATTCTTAAATTGTCACATAAAATAAAAATTTATGCTACTTTTCCACTGAAAATCAATCTAATTTTCCCTAATTCCCCATAGAGTTAAAATGTGTACTAATTTATGTTACTTTTCCACTGAAAATCAATCTAATTTTCCCTAATTCCCCATAGAGTTAAAATGTGTACTAATTTATGCTACTTTTCCACTGAAAATCAATCTAATTTTCCCTAATTCCCCATAGAGTTAACATGTGTACCCGGTTTTTACCCCACTGTGGGGTAAAACTGGGTGGTTTGACTTTTTCTATAAAAAAATCATTAGTAAAAAAAGTATTAAAACTATGACTTTTCCTGAAAGATATATTGTTCTCTGATAAATAATGAATATTTCAGTAAACTTTGACAAGATCTGTGTCGAATAGTTTAGCTCCAATAGGTCTTCGAACCTTAGGTACTCGGTTTTACCCCACTTTCCCCTACTTCTTCGGGACTCGAGAAAAACAAGTAACTGAAAGCGAAACTAGGATTTTCCATGCATTTCACTTTATTTTTCAGGAATCACAAATTTCAACTATTGTTTAACATGAGAGCATTTAAAATTTAAGCTATAACATTATGACAGTAATTTATATCCTTAGCGCCATAACAGCAATCAGTATATCCTTTCAGAAAGAAATCGCAATCATTTATTCTTTCCGCACTATCTTTCGATCTTCCTATCTTGTCATGAAAATCATTAATCAGGAATGCCCACATTGCTGACTGGTACTTTTTGTCAGGAATGTGCCAACACCTTATTATGTAAATATCAAATACATATCGAGATTTTCCTTTTATTTATATTTAGCAATATTTATTTCCATCTGTTTATTCCGATGTTTTTTCAATTTTGTTATTAGCCCTCTAATACATATTCTTTATTCCTATCTTAGTTGATATAGGGTGGTTTTTGTTAATTGCTTTTCCGAAGTATCCATGATTATCCTTACTTCCTTAGTCAGACAGAGACCTTCCTCAGAGAGACAAATACTAGAGATTAATGGTAGAGAGTTTAATAAACTTTTGACATCAATTGTTCGGGTCTTTTAATAATTATTTACATATATATAATCTATCATTTTTCAAGCAGAGTTAATCAGTGGTTAAACTCAGTCTTCTTTGGGTTTCTTACTTGTTTTTACTATCTAGGGCTCTGCTGGTTGGGGGATTATTGCAAACACTATTAGAGAATGTGGAGATTCATCAAATGAGACTCAAAATGCTAAGCAGGATCCGCCTTTCCTAACGCTGTGCTCTTGCTACTATCCCTCCTCTACACTGGTCGGATTGTATTGTGAAAGTCATTTTTATATTATACTAGCAGTACCCGCACGTCATTGCCCGTGGTATCATGAATTTCAACAAAATGTTTTTAAAAACCCACAATGACACAAAATAAATTTCTGAAAACAAAATCAATTCAAAAAATATATATATTATTGATTTTGACTGCTTATTTTTCTTCGCGACAATGACATTAACTGAAGATAAGTTTTTGGTTTTTTTAAAGCGATATTGAAATTACAAATTATAGAATTCAAAATGAGTAAAAGCAACCAGCTGGTTCGCTCGCTAAAATGGAGTTATAATTCAGCCAGGCTGACGCCTTAAAATCTTTGGATCCTATTTAAAATAATTAATTGGTGACATTAGATACTTTGAATTAAAACCATTCAACGAAATGATTTCAAATTGAAGTTACAGTACCAAATAAACCGATATTTTCGAAAAACAAATTTTAGGATTTAAAAGATTGATTCCTATAAACCAGTAAACGTTAAAGAATGAAAACCGAATGAAATTTTAAACGATTTTAAATGAAACAATACAACAAACATAATTTCTGCGGTATTTAAATGCATCCAAAATTAATCAAAGAAGGAAATAAAAGAAAGAGATGAAATCTTCCATTTTAGGTTTCAACTTTGAAGCCACATTATATAAAACACTAATTAAAAGAATGTTCTGTTGACGAGTTGAAAACAAAGGGATTATGACGTCACGTACTCTTTCTCTGTAGTTTCGACGAAATGCATATTGGATAAATACTTTATTACGAAGAACCATGAGGGGAAAAATATAACGCGAATTTTTTTTTTAACACTTCAGAAAAAATTTAATTAAAATTCAACCAACCGTTCAATTTTATCCGTTCTTGTTTAAAATCGGAGGGAATATTCCATTCATTACCTCAAAAAAATTTGAAAAAATTAACGTTCTTAGACATACGAAAACAAAATTTCGCAGGCAAAACTGACTATTTTTAAAAATTTCTCAAAACTTCAGTAAATTACGTTAGAAGTTCAAAACAAACTTCATTAGAACGTAAATTATTTGCTCTATCCGATGGTGCATTGATTGTTTTTCAACGATCGTGAAAGACATACAGCATAAACGTGCCGAAATGCCAAAGACACAAAACATCAAATAAAAAAGTTTTCTGGATTAAATTTTAAAATTCCGGCTTTGAGTGCATTGAGTCACCATTAGACCTGCGCTAAATTTCATGGCTGGTGCGAATGTCGATTCGATCTGGACATCGCGCCATCCTACGCGCCTCCACCCACACACACACCACACACCACACACACACACACACACACACACACACACACACACACACGCACACACACACACGCACACACACACGCACACACACACCACACACACCACACTATAAGTATAGTTGTATCCGTTAGTTTTTCACGGCCCGTGTCATATTCAATTTAAATGTAAAAATGGAAATGAATTTAGAACTCTGGAATCTTCAATTGTGGAATCATTATCTTACATACAGGATGTTCACTCTAAACGTGGCCCAATAGCTAATTTCTGAACAGTTAGAGATAGTCATATACTTCTAATTGCAAAAATGCTTTAAATGACAAAGAATTGTATTTTGTGCTTTTTGAGTTCATAAAAATTTTGCTGAAAAATTACGCAGCCTAAATTTTTATACAGCCTCCCGTTCCTATTAGTGTCACATTTAGTAAAATATTCTTAACACACTAACATTTTTAATAAAAATAAAGAAGTTCCACTTTTCTGTGATTAAAATTGACCGACTTATGAAGCTTTGAATATGACTAATTTTAAACCATTCCATTGGCCGGCTCGAGGAAGATCCTCCAATCAACGAGCGCTTGCTCGACGCGGCCGCTTATTGGTTATAATGATGAAATTCAAAGCTCCATAACTCGATCAATTTTAGCCGCAAAAAAGTGGAACTTTTTTTGTTTGAAATTTTAGTGTGTCAAGAATATTTTACTAAATATAAATAATAGGACCGTAAAAAAGTTTAGACTTGTATTTTTTCATCAGCATATTCATTGACTCAAACAACATAAAATATAATTCCTTACGTCGTTTAAAGCATTTTCCATTTGGAAGTATATGTCTATCTCTAACGATTTAGAAATGAGCCATTGGACCACGTTTGAGACGAAAGCCTGTATATACGTGAAGGAAGCCATGCGAAAATGCTCTCACCTTAAAAGACGAGGATTGGAGGTGGCGGAAACCTACTAAAAATGGTAAGATGGCCCGGCAGGAGGCTGTCTGTGGGTTTCAAACACTAAAAAGTCTATTTTTAAATCGAATGCTGCTATAAATGGCGTGAGCATGCATTTTAATGCATTTACACCAGAAAATGTTTTCAAATTTTTGAGTGATCTCGAAAAACGATTAAAAAATCACAGAAATATCTATTTTTTAACTTTTTACAACTTTAACAATCAAAGAAATGAGTGTGAATGTCAAGTGCGAAAGCAATCTTTAGTTACGCATCTTTTGAATTCAGAAAAATTGATTTTTACCTTAACGCAATGACTATGGAAATCTGACACGACTATTTGATTTCTGCTGTTGATAGCGGCGTAGTGTGGACCGGTGAAACGACCGGGTTCGGACGGGCGGCTGCCAAATTTATACAAAATTTTCCCATTTTCTTGGAATACCAGAACGTTGTTGCCTAGAAAGTAAAATATGTCATTTAATTATGCTAAAAAATGTAAATTATAAATACGTTAAAAAATTAGTTTTATATTACGGAAATATACACATATTTTTGAATTTATAACCCAATACTGATAATTCATTTTTATTAAAAATAAGAAAAGTAGAAGAGCGTTTAAAATGGATTTGAAACTCAGAGAAGAAATTTCTTGAGAAAGACTGATGAATAACTATTTTCCGAATCCTTTTCCGTATTTTTGACATATTAAAGAACTGACCAATATTCTCTACATTCTTTCTTTCTCTCAAAGTTTTGTTAAGAAGTTTTATTAAGCAACTCGAAAGAGATCTTAGTCGTTTTATCAGCCTGTCTGCTGAAACTTACACTTGATTCGCCAGATCTGTAATTCTTATTTCAATTTGATATTTTAATATTAAGATCAACGGATTACTTTGAAACATACATGTTACAGATGTTTTCATAAAAATGAAGGATATATTTCTCTAGTAAAAATGTCTTTTTTTCTCTCTTTAGATGAGCAGTTATAATACTTAATATGAGAACTGATTTAGGAAAAAAGACTTCATATCTTTACCTTTCTGTTTAATGGTTGCTGGATAAAAAGGAAATAGAATTTACATAAATTTACATGCTTATGCGTTTAGATTTAAAATAAAAATTTTCTACGATCCATAAGGTTCGCTTAGAATTTATGACATTGGGGTTAGGATAAATGTTAAGAAAATATTTCGTATAAAATATTATAATTAATTTTATAATATTTCATTAATTTTATAATATTTTTAAAATTTTATAATATTTCGTTAATTTTATAATATTTCATCATTAAAATTTATTATATTCATTTATCTGGCACAAAATGGGCACCAGTTTGAATTTCAGGACAATCATGGACTGACACTCTATATTTCGCGGTTACGCAATTGTGATTTGAGAAAATGGAGAGTTTCAGTTCAAATGCCTACTTTTCTTATAAGAGCGTCAATATTTACAAAACTGCTCCAATAGCTAAATGCAATGCAGTCTTAAAACAATGTTTCCCTAAAGAAGAACATTCGCAGGAAAATGAAGTATTGTATTTGTATTCATTTTCAGTTAATTCAACAGAATAACCATTAAGAAACAACATTTCTTACCTTTGTTATCCACAACGATAATATGGCCATTTCTATCAACAGCGACTCCTTTTGGTCCCAGAAGCTTTCCAATTCCAATACGAGATAAATACTTCCCATAGGGATCATAGATGCTAACCCATTTGTTTTCGTAGTCAGCAACAGCGAAATTCCCATTCGACAGGATTGTGACTCCAGTTGGTCGTTGCATCTGACCAGGAGATCTACCTCGAGCTCCAAATCGAAGTCGAAATTCTCCTGTTGCAGCATCGAAAACTTGAACACATTGGTTATTGCTGTCAGCTATCACAATTCTTCCATCTCTTGTACAACAGACTCCTTGGGGATTGCTGAATTCACCTCTTCCACGACCTGCAAAATCAACGAGTCGCGATTTATTAGCAAATGTTTAAGGCTTTAAATTTTAAGGATTTATATAAGGATAAAACTTCTATATGCTGGTTTAGATTTAGACAAACTCGCTTAGACATCGTTCAGAGTTCAAAATGCTGCGGCGAAAATAGCTTCTTGCTTTGTGTTTAGTAACCACGGCCTCTTCCCGAGGTTCACTTTTCTCTTCACATTGGGAAAGGAATAATTAATTTTGATCTGATTTCCTGGGTAGTTTTTCACTGAAGTTGAACGGCTTGTACAACACACTCCGCGCCAGCCTGCTTATTTAGCTTAAGACCATAAATGGCTCAGAAGTGAAGTGAACGACTGACCAATCTGGCCGCTCATAGGGGTTGGAGTGGCCATTCCTAGGGGTTTATTTTAACATTATATCTATGGGCCAAAATTTCCGTGCCAAACAAAAGTGGCCGAGACAGGTGACCGCTAAGCAAGGATAGACGTTTAAAGAAGTTTTACTGTATTTAAACATAGGGTTTAAATTTACAATTATAATTTTTTCTGTGTATGTGAAGTTGGAAATATTTGTAATTTGTGAAACTAATGCATATATACACATAAATGTATCATTTCAAAGTTAATAAATAGTGTAGTTACCTCTGTTTCCGACTTTCAAAATTAAATCGTCCTCTATAGCGTTACTTCTAAGTCTAGATCCACTGGAGCGATTACTGGATGACGACTTGCTGGTTCTCTGTCTGACTCCAGTTGTTCTTGGAATTTTTGAGCTAACAGGTCTATCACTCGAAGAAGATTCTTCTTCAATATAGGATTTTACTACAAAAGGGCTTCCAGAAATATGCTGCCCTAGGAACTTGATGCTCAGTTGGTATGTTCCTTCTTTAGGAACAGTGTATACCATGTCGTAGCTGCCATTTTTTTGGTCCACTATTTTAGGTTTGCAAGAGAAATTCAGTTCAGGTGAAACTAATTCTGCTTCAAATACATCTCCTGCTCCCCTCACAATATCATTTCTTCGATCTTTTGCAGTAACGACCACCAAAGTTTGTTTATTGACTCTACACAGCTTCAAGCCTTCTCCTGCAGCCGTACTTTGATGGGCAACAGCACTGGTTGTCACCAGATTGCCTACATTCGAAATAGCAGTCTTTGCAGTATCAAAGCCTTCTGGTCGGAATGTAAGGTAATCATTTTCTTCTGGCATTTTTTGAATTCGCATGGCAGCAAAGTCTTCTAGTTTCTCAACCATTTGTTTAGTTACCAATATAATCTCAGTCTCGCTTCCATAACACAAAGCGTTTTCGGTGAATTCGGAATTGGCCATTAGATTTGACAAGCACATGTTTAAGAGATTCTTTTGTTCTTCAAGAACGGTCCGCTTTTTTGATGCCATTTGATCGAGTTCTTCTATTAGCTCGTTTCTTCTTTGATGGAGGGTTTCTTCCAAACTATTAAAACAGTCATTGATCATCAAACGATTTTTTTCGTGGTTATTGGCCAAAGAAAAAGCAACATTGCTTACTGTTTCAATGGCTTCTTTCAAAGTTGGTACATGATCATACGCCTTTTTCAAAATTTCTCGCAAGTTGCTTTTTTCATCTTTTACAGCTTCTGTCAGACGCGCTGTCATGTGTCCAGCATGTTCTATGTCAGTGCAAGTCACACAAATGGCTGTTTCACACTCCTTGCAATAAAATCGCAAAGACTGATTTATGTGCTTTGGGCATGTTAGCAAATTGTTTTTCTTCTCACTATTTTGTCCGGAATGATTATTAACAGCATTATCATCATCATTAAATAAGAAATTATCCTCGACTGTCACAATGGAGTGTAGACTCGTGTTAGGATCCTCTACGTGTTTGACACAACATCGGTTGCACAAATGCTGGTTACATTCTAGACATTTATTTGATCCTCCATTTGATTTTAACTGGCAGTTTGCACAGACAGAGGCCTGCTCTAGCACATCCATTAAATTATTTATAAAGAAATTATTTTGGAGTCCTGAGACACCTTGCTTGGGAAGTATTGACTGCTGGCGGCAGACAGGGCAAGAAAGCGTCAAGCTAGCAGGAGGAGCATACTGCAGAAGACAGCGTTCACAAAATGTGTGGAGACATGGCAGCATCTACAAAAGGAAAATGATGGCAGGGAACAAAAGAAGTGAATATCACATTTTACATTAAAAAAGAAATTCTTTATGTAAAATTTATTTTTATTTCATAAGCATTGAGTACAATTATTTAAAATTATTCATTGACAGAAAATATGTAGAGGGAAATTAAGCAATAACATATAAAATATTAATAAAATGATAATTAGCATAACTGCTAATTAAAATTATATTTTAATGCGCAAGGAAACTAACCAGGGTAGCACACGAATGTGTAAAATATTTTACAACTAAAGTCAAACGAAATGGGGAAAATATAATTTTTTTGGCATTTAAGTTAAAGCAAGTGTCACGTTCAATAGAATTTGCAGTAGAAATTCCATTAGTAGTGGGACAGAGCAGGAGGTATTATTAGATTATTACGCACATCGTAAAAATCTTTTTTAAAATTAAAAATAAATTAAATATATCTCACTATGATAGTTCTTTTCGATATGAGTGCCTTTCAAGCACACATACCTTAGAAATAAAATTTTTATTTCATGACTTACATTTTTAATACAAAAGTTATATACTGATTCAATAGTTAAGTTACAAAAATATTTTTCACAAATATTCAAAATAGCTGTCATTAATATTAAAAAAAAATGTCTTATATGAATGTGATGTCTTATGTGAAAAATGATGTCTTTGGAGAATGATCAATGTGACACAAAAATCTACGTCACATTAAGTACCTTTTAAACGTTTAAAAAGAAAACGTGAATACCATAGATTTTCTTGCTTGGTATTTTCGTCTATAGAAGTTTGGTT
Organism: Araneus ventricosus; assembly: GCA_013235015.1. NCBI lineage: Eukaryota > Metazoa > Arthropoda > Arachnida > Araneae > Araneidae > Araneus > Araneus ventricosus. The sequence continues at coordinate 731,806 of BGPR01000263.1, read as the reverse complement.
CTTAATAGAAGATTCTCATGATTCTTTGATTCAACAAAATTGAGTTACTGCGACCCTTTAGATGTTGAGTTAAGATTTAGAGCCATCTGTAGGTTTGTTCTGGCCAACCTCGAGCAGATGTCACTCTCTGGTTAAGAGTGTCTTGAATGATGGTATCCAGGTTATGGAACCAATTCCCAACTACAGATACCGTCACCATGAAGGCCTTTCAAATTTTCCCCAAGATATACCATACCCGTAAATGATCGATACGTGGCATTAACCTCCCAGCGGGAGCGCGTATGTAGGAGATAATTCTATCGTGCATCGTATTACATATATTTATCATTATTTATAACTTTTAATAGAATTTTTATTTATATAGTCTGTATTTAGAATGGAGGTAATAAATACAGATTACATAAGTAAAAGTTGCATGGATTTTTGTGAAAGAACACGGCATAAATATGTAATACGATACACGATAGAAGTATCTCCACATATGCGCGCCTGCTGGAAGGTTAAATGCAGTACGCCATAGAAAGCCAACTTCTGGAGAACTCTCTTGGGACATCGCTGCTGTGACTGGAATAATAATTTCTAGACAAACTGTCTGAAACGCCTTGCTGAGAAGACCTTTACGCCCAGTGACCGATGGTATCAGTTTCCCCAGTACATCGCAGAAAAGAGTCCATTTTTGTGGAGCCAGGAACAACATTCTTGGACACAGCAAGATTGGGTCCATGTTCTCTTTACTGAGAGTCGAGATTCAGTATAGAGACGACGTGGTTCTTGAATCTTATTTCAGGCTATTCTCTGTTAGCGACGATTTTATTTTTATGGACGGCAACGCGATATCCTAAAGAACTCAGCTTGTGGATGATTTTCTAGTGAAAGAGTATATTCGCAGAATGGAGTGGCCATTTAGATCACTGGATGATGGTCCCATACAACATGTTTGGGATGCTCTAGGAAAAGCCTTTGCAAGAGGTCAATCTTACCCCAGGATTTAAAATCCTCGCTGTTGGAAGAATGAGATCCATCCTTTTCAACATGTATGCCATAGTAAGATTTGTAAAGCTGTGCAGAATGGCCAGACGATTTTGAAAATAAAAGGTGCCATATTCTGATTATTTTTAGTCCCACCTGAATATTTGAAAAAAAATTACTGCTTTTTTATTATGCTATTTTACTGTTTCTGTCTAGGCACTGGGCCTTCGTGTACCAAATTTCATTGTAATAAGCCGGTTATTTTTCGAGATATCTCATGTTTCGAGTTTGTAACCTAATTTTTGGACGCCGGTGCATTTGTCTCGTACCTTACCTAAAATAATATAACTAACTCATTGATACGGCAACTTTCACAAAATCCGCCACAATATGATTGAAAAGAAGCTACTGAAACGCTGGATGAATATGCTAAAGCAAACATCTTACCTTAGGGTTTACAAATCTCCCCATACAGATGCCGCAGTTCAAAAATTGGCTCTCCCCACTGTCTCGGGAGGAAATTATGCTCTCTGTATCTTCTTCGGCCATAGTCTGTTTTGAAGACCAATGATCGAGAATGAAGTCGCAGTAACCACCAACCTCTGCTTGGTGATGATAGCAGTCACCAAGCTGAAGAGAAAAGAAATTTTTCATTACATTAGTATAATAGGGGTATAATTGGTTCAGAAATATACCATTAAATCTCTTACTAAACTTAGACACTGCTAACACTAACAGAAGTTACAGAGTGCAGGAAACATTTTATTAGTAGATAAATAACTCTTTTCATTTCAACATTGTCATTTTCACTGATAAAGGTATATTAATGGAATTAAGAGAACGGTTATGTATTTGGCATCGATATGTGAAGATATTTGTATGTATAAAAATATTTGTGAGCATATTTAGACATGCAACATAAAAGGGAAATAATTTTAACCAAACATTTAAATTGTGCTGAAAGTTCTTAGCATGCATTTTATATTGCGTACACATGTATGTTGTATACACGTATATCAGGGATTCTTAAACTTTTTCCACTCGCAGATGGAAAAAAATTCGAGACCCAACGCTTATCCGAAAAAAAAATCAACCCAAATTCAAATTGGAAATTAAATAAGAAAATGAAGCATAATGATAAACTAAATAAACATAATAATAAACTGCTTAATTTAATATAAAAAGTTATTTAGAAACTTTTATAGAAATGCTTCGGTTCAAAATGGTTTTCTTAACTATTTTTAGTTAAAAAATATGGAAGAATTCAACATATGAAAAACTGGAATTTTTTGGACCCTCTCTCCCTTCCAAATTGTTTTAAATGGCCCTACTTAAGGGCATAACCCACAGTATAAGAAGCCCTGATATGTATAAGTAACAGTTCTACAAACTAGAAACAGCTTTGGATAAAAGTCTTTACGGATTGCCAGCTTTGAAATGCCTTTATGCAAATTTAAATCTTTAGCATCGTTTCATCTCATTCAGCTTATAGAGACTTATATTTTTTGCAAATATTGAATTGCAAATGAAGTTGTAAAAACAGTCTATTTATTTTGAGTGTATCCTAAACTCGAAATGAATATTAAAACGAAATAAATACGCTCAATAATAATATTCACTTAACTGCAGAAATAAAAATAACTTTCAGTTAATAAATCAAATATTAAATAATTTATAAGGGAATAAATTTATACGAAAAAGATATTCAACTGCGCGTCTTATATTAATAACGTAGTCTTGCAAGTTAAGATACCCTTCAAATAATTTGCTTTGAATAAACAGCACCCAAACTATACCGTTTAAATGATAAGTAATTTTACCAAATGAGACAGAGAAAAATTACAATGCGAACATTTCAGTTTCCTAATTAACATCACTGCCACATCGCATAAGTTTAAAAGTCACTCAAGATGAGGTGGTCCCACCTACATTTCAGCCAAGTCCATTAGTCTGATCATCTTTCCCTACGCACCTGGGAAACTTATGATATTCAGTTGATTTTATATTACTCTAATTAAACTACAGAAACAGGGAGACACACCTATTTTATGGAGAAAGACGTCTTCTGTGTTTCTCGAAGAAAATAGGAATACATTTTGTAAGCCCCCACTGGGATATTTTCGTAATTGAATCTTCCATGTACTCATTCAGTTTTAGCCGAACGGCCAGGTGTTACGAAGTCAAGGATAAATGTGCCATCTATGGCGATTTGCTGATTGGAGAATTATGTGTCTGTCTTTAATTTATTGCTACACTCCACATTTGTTGAGAATATATCCAGAGTAAGAAAGCAATTTATGACGCAGAATCTGTAGTGTGGGTGAAATTTACTCCTTTGACCCTGAAATTTGATTTTAATTATGCAATATTTGACGAACGATAACTTTTCTAAAATAAATCCTTATTTTGAACATTTTTTCCCACTCAGACACAAAAAGCGGATTATTACGACTATTAAGACGGTTGCATTGGTAATTATAATATTAATTATTGAGCAGAAAAACCTAAAGGATAATAAATATTCGTACTTGAATTACTAGTTGAGAAAGGTTAAGCAACTGTAAAGAGATGTACAACATAAAACATGTACTTAATAAGGCTCGGATTAATCACATTTCTATCACAAATTAAGTTTCACAATAAGCTTATCATTGTCTTCTTGCATCACATAACACATGGAAACAGACTGACTTTGCAAGTTTATTTCTAACTCAAAGTTTTCAATTTGTCAAACGAGCAGATAAATTGCTTTTGAAGACTTATACGGTTTGGACTGGATGAAGTTAAATATTTTTTTCGAAAAATGAAAATGCTCTATTTCTCCACGTCTTGACGCTTCAATATGTTATTAAACATCCCAAAAGAATTTAAAAATGAAAAAAGCTGTGCTAGGTAAGTGAACCAATATGATAGTTAAGCAAACGCAGAGGTAAAGGGAATTTTAAGATGCAATTAACACAATTTTTATGAGAATTTTTCTTTAGAGGCGTTTAGATATGGTTTTAATAAAACACGCACAAAAAATAAATTTAAAAAGTTGCCCCAAGCTGTTCTTTGATCTTCTCGGAAATTTTGTTGAGCCCTATTGAATACGTGAAAATGCTGACAGTGGAAAAGAAAATGAACTAGCATTGAAATCTAATGGTCTTAACGTTACAGTACTTAACTTGCAATTACAGTTCAATGTCAATTCATATTGTGAAGTTTTTGTTACAGAGATTATTTAAAAATCACGTTCGATTCTAAGTCGACAGTTTCTCCAATTTAGCAGAGCTGAACATTTTTTCAAGATTCCTAATTCGCAAAACGCTTCTTTATTCAGTATCACTATTTCAGTCAAATCCTTTAATCATTTGAAAAGAAACCACTTTCTTTACGTGTTAGTTGAGGAAAGCGGAAATAGAAAGTTGAAAACCATCTCTAAAGTTGAAGTCAATGTTGATCGAAACTCCCGCGGTGCACTTTGTTCCCAATTGGGTGAGACAGTCAAATTTTTCATTTCACCTAAGTGGTTCCGCCTAAAAAGTGACAACCAAGGTCAAGATGTTAGAGCCTCGCATAATAAGTGGGTCAGTAGAACTGAAAATGCCCTTTCGTTTTTTCTCTTCAGCGAGAAAAATAAACACAATAACAACTGTACTAGGTACTTACCCGAAATGTACAATCTTAATACATTTTCTGATTTTAGTACTTTCCGAAATGTGTTTTCTAAGAATATTTTCTGTTTAAAAAGGAAATACAGTAAAAAACATACACATTCTTGACCACCCTTCCAAATCCAAACAGTTCCATCGGTAAGTTAATAACTAACACCACAGAAGATAAAGAGCATTACGAGAAGGAAATTGAAAGAAAACTTAATTAATAAGAAGGCAGAAAGCGTATCAAGTTCTATAAATCCAATTAAAGCTGAAGACACAAAGAAACTGCTTGATTTTTAATGATCCTGTCCCACGACTGAGAAATGACATACCACAACCATAAATAGATATCAAGGTAAAGTGCGGAATTATTGCATAAAGAGAGATCATATTTGCACAAGCAAAACAAAGTCGAAATTTGATGCAAGTGAAATAAAACAACTATAAACTAAAAACATCATGATTTATTTATCAAAAGAATTTCCAAAATTTAATTTATTCAATCAGATTTTAAAGACAATTGGAAAATAAAAATATATTATTTTAAAATATTCATTTAAACAAATCCGGAAGCATTAAGATATTATCTTCCAGTTATTCACTGTTCTAATGCAAATTATTACAAACGTCGGTTTATTTTTATTTTCAGATATACCATTTAAATGAATATCTTAAATACTTACCCTCACTTAATTTAAACCATTTTCATACCTAGAATGCATAATTATGAGTTTCTTCAAACTTAAATTCTAACCTAGTCAAAGACAAAAAAAAAAAAAAAAATACAATCTGAATAATAGCTTTATCGATTTAAAAGCTGCTCAGTAACTTATTAAATTTATGTTTGTCATCTAGTCAACGTTTTCAGCAAATCGCAAGACTGAGAACCAACCAGAAGTTGTTAGATTTGATACTCATACAACCATGATTTGGCTATTGTCCTCTTATCATGTACGATCATCACCACATCCAGTCCGATGTTTCATTAAATGTGGTGGTAACATGCCAATGTGGGCGTCACTTTATGGTTGTCAGCTTTGAATTTAATAACTTAAATCGACGTTGAATTGAACAATTTTAACTCTGTATAGAAATCAATTTGGTTAGCTATTGTTTCAAAAGGCATGCTTGGTTTTTAATTCCCTAATCAAGGACAGTTAGAAAGATTTTTGTTGAGACTGTGTATGTCTACCTCATAATAATTTGTTAACTAATCTCCAGAATTATTACGAGTTGCTAATATAAAGCAAAGCTGTTTTTTCTTACCTTATTTAGATTATTCTGAAATTTTAAGTTTGTATTTTTCAAACCTGGTACTTTTTTTTCCTTCTCCCAGAAGACACTGCTCTAAATCTAACAAAGTTGACGGAATATTTTTATTTCAGGGAAAAGACAAAGCGCAATGATATATTCATTGTGAGTTACTGATTACATTTTCGTAGCCTCTTATCAAGTTAGTAAACAAAGAACAATGACGATACGGCAGAAAACAAGTACTAGTAATAGATTTTGACTGGATAAAATGATATTTTTGATGACCCAATAAACAGCATAGATTAACTTTTTAGCAAGATCATAATTATGGGAAAAAGTAAATCTTAAATGTATCAGCAAGATGATATTTTGAAAACATGAAAAAGTTTCGATAAAAAGACTTAAAACAATTGTTTATGATTATCAAGTGAGACTTTTCTATTATCATTTACCCTGAGTAATATTTAAAAACTTTATCAAATGCAAAGAAATTACAAAATATTAATTAATTCTCAAAAATACTCAAATTTCTCTATTAAATAAATAACAATGAAAACCTTTATATAATTTATTTATGACATTAAGTCTGAAAACTATTCAGAAAGCCTGTGTTGTATTTATTTTGTAGTTACAAATTTATTTGTTTTTGAAAGTTTTCTTAAAAGTTTCAAAGGTTAAAGTATCAAAACAGTTTATTAACAATCATGCGTTTACTTAATTACCATGCGATACACAGATTAGAAATAATTAAGATGTGTAAATATTCTTAAAGAAGAACTACAGAAATTTTAGAAAATGGTACATTATTCGCAGATTGGTCAAATAAAATTATAAGATGAAATCCGTAACTGACAGAAAAACCAAATCGTCGAAATCTGGAACATATTGGTGTTTAATCCTATCTTTTCATTCAACTCCAATAATAACTCTACACTTGCAATCTCGATTGTTCGGAATTCAAATTTTGAAAAATTAAAAGCGAAAGAAACTAAATCAGCAAATCCCTACAAAATATGCCTAAACTCTTGCGTTTAAAATGCAAGAGACAAACATTCATAAAATTTCATAATGGAAAAAGCAAAATTGTTAAGCTACCCCCTTTATTTTTTTCATTACGGTATCCAGATGTAGATCACATGTAACTAACTATGCATGAAACGAGTTTGAGCGAAATTTGAATTGAATGTGGGCTTTGCGCTTAGGTAGACAAGTTTGTACACTATTGTGAATGGCAAGTTGTTAAGCAATCCAGAGTTTCCGACATTTTACTGTATTTTAAAAAAGGGGAAAAACTAGTACAATATATTGGAAAAGTGTGTTTGCTGCCATTACAGAGAAAAATCATCTTTGGTGCAACCAAAATAAAATACAAATATTTTATGGAAAATTATGTTCGTTATAAGCAACCAATTTATAGGCAAGTCTGGGTGAAACGGTGTGCGGTGAAGGAAAAAAAATCCTAACGATTGTCAGCAGAATTCTATTGTTAAAAAAATCACAAAATATAAATTGAAACTGACTGGCGTAAATTTCAGTTTTTCAGTCAATTAGTGCCAATTTATACAAGAATGAATTTTGATTTTTGCATATTTTAGGAAATTGGTAAGAAATTGTTTCTTGCAGTATTTAGGCAAGAGGGTTTTGCGTACATCCGACGGATAAATTTAAAAATCCACTGTAAGGTGAAAACCAAGTGGTGACCACCAAAGCCATCAATATGAGATTTATTTTAGCAAATTAACCATGGTTCGAGCATTATGGAAACATAATCATTGTCTCTCTTTATCGAATTTATATTTTAACGTATTATTATTTTAAATCCACATTTGTATATAAATCACACTTGGTGACAGGACACTTCTAAAAGCAAAAGCTTTAATATTGCAGAATATATTTTACTGTGCAATAAAGTGTCACATTAAGGTGAAAACCAAGTAACCATCAAAGCCATCATTTTAAAATTTATTTTGTCAAATTAGCCATAGTTCGATTATTAAGGAAACATCATCACTAAATCTCCATTTGTTTAATTTATAACTTGATGTATTATTATTTAACACACTCATTTATATGCGAATCACATTTTGTGAGAGTAAAATTTTAAATGCGAAAGTTTTAATTTTGTGTAATAAATTTTACAGAGCACTAAAATGTCGCATTCAATGAGTTCTAAACACAATCGGTGAAAGTTTTAAAGCTTTGAAAGGCGTAGGCTTATCATTTCGTTCTTTCGCATCGTAAGTAAATTAAAATGCTAAAATTGCTTTAAGTTTGCGAAGAATTTGCAATAAGTTTCATTTAATGCTTTTAATATAGCATGTATGGAAATTAAGTTCGATTAAAAATAAGACAGGGAGAAACATACTGCCAAAAGTAAGAATTTTAATCATACATTGATGGCAAACGTATATCATCGACCTTATTTAGTAAATAACATCAGATTTGTGCAAGACAACAGGAAAAAGATGGGTCAACATTTCTATTTAAATACCATTTTTAAAAAGAATTAACAAAGACTTCTAAAAGATAACTAACCAGCATACCAAAGACCTCTCAGCAGAATCTGACATTCAACTTATCTGTTGCTATCGCGTTATAAAAGTACATAACAGCCACCGCATGACAGATCAATTTTATGAAGACCCGGGTCTATATTTACACACTTAGAAAGCCTCATTTTCAAAGCAGCTAATGCTACATACAAATAAAAAATGAGACGAGAATGAAAGTCAATGTCAAGTGCAATATTCTGAAGTAGAAAGCAATTTCTATCTGACGTTATTAAGTGGATTTTTTTCTCGCCTTGTTAAGGAAAAACACCTCAAGTGTGAAGGAAAAGTGTTACATTCAAGTAGAAGCGGTTTTACACCTACCAATGCATAGCACACGGCTTCCACCAATATGCTATTCTTCGTTCCATACATTTTCTCCAATTGGAAAAAGTGTCCATTTGTTACGTCAATATGCAGCACAAAATAAGCTGACGCTAAGATCCGTGTAAATTTTTTTTCTTGTACCCAATTTTTATTCCCTTAAGACAACTTACTGTTGCGAAATTTGGAAAATAATTTACTTAAATGTTAAAGGATTCATATTTGTAAAATACGCTTCAAGTACTCTTCTTTAATAAGCAAAGAATAAAGCAATTGTGAAAATACTTAGGAGATGAACTTAATCTTTTGACTCATTGCATTTAAATATTATTAATTTATTGCTTCATCCACAAGTAATTTACACATACGAAATGATTTTATTCACAAATTAAAGAGATTTTATTTGATTTATTTCAATCTTTTAAATGGGAATTATAAGCATGTTCTGATGATGTTTTATTGCTGTCAGTCACTAATAATGGATTAAATTAATCTCTGATTGGCAGGATAGGAATGGATTTGGTATTTGCTACCAAATGTTTGTCCTGAGACCAACCAGCAATAAGAAAATCAGGCGCAAGGAATGGGCCAAGAGTTAAGGACATTTTTTGTTTTAAAGAATTATAGAAAAGGTATTCAGACCATATGAAAAAAGCCAAACTATGAAATTTACTAAAATTATGCTTCAGTACATTTCGTATTGCTCTCGGAAGGGCTTCTGCAGTAAAGAAATTGAAGCAAGAGCTGCACTGCTTGTAGCTCCCAAATAAATAAATAACGGAAATAAGAATCAAATGGATACAGTATAGAACGAAAAAAAAAACTGTATTTGTACATGCAGTGTTCTTCCTTCATATACAACGTCATTAAGATGGAAAATAAATTTGCGTATTTCTGGCTATTTATTTTGATATCTGTGTTACTGAAAGAGATAACGGTATTTCCCTTAAAGTGAAAATCAATAACTAGATCGATGAAGAAATCGGAAATAATGCAAAACAAATCGAACTTGATTAATTTGCTCCTAAACTTGAATTTTTACTTACAGCTGATTTTATATTACAAGAAAATTTTGTAATTAAAAGCCCCGTCAGACTTTTTAAAACGAGCCAAATAGAATAAACACCATAATTTTCAGAAGATAAACTAACAACATGAAACACTTGATTCATGCTTAAAACAAGTTGATATTTATTTAAGCAGGTTTTCTTTAAACGAACCAATTGGAATCAGCACCATGATTTTCAAAAGACAAGGTCAAATCATGAAACACTTCATATATGCCTAAACAGTTTGATATTTGTTTAGGCATGTTTTTCCTTTGTAAACAGTTTTCTTAAAATAGCAAATAATCTCATTGATTTTAACATTCTGTATCACTATAAAGGATCCTAGTATTTCCTTTTGTATGGCGTTAATAACGGCGTACTGCTTTGGTAAACCTTCTTCTGGCTCACAGTCAATATTACTTTTTCTTTCTTTTCTTTCTGTTTTCATCCAAATGGATGTCGACGAGACACTCCGTAGGAGGTAAAGAAAAACTAAACCCAATTCGACGGCAATCTTTTTTTCTTCTTTGGACTTTCTTCGGAAGATTAACGTTTGTTATTGCATTTGTTTCTTTTTTTTAAAACTTTCTCAAAAGAAATTCATAGTACGGATAGAATAACAGAATTGATTCAACGGTGATTTATATTCATTCTATCTTTTTCCGATTCGCCGGATATAAATAACTTAAGATTTTTATTTGTATGAAAAGGGAATTTTTTCATCTTCAACTGAAAAAAAAAGAAAAATATTTCTTCTTTCTGCACTCTGCCATTTAAGCTATTTTTAAGTAACGATAATATTCTTTTTATTTCCATAAATAACATATTTTATAACTGTTTTTTTTACTTCCACTTTTTAAAGTTTCTTTGAAAAATCGCAAAATTAGTCGTTGCAAAATTAAATGTTGAATCAAGAAGACATGATTTGTTTCTTGCTAAAAATGGCAAAATTATTTATTTTGCAAATATGAATAACATTATCGCATGCACATTGTTGAATTCAAGTGCATAGTAATTTTACTCAATTTGCAATACACGCGGAACTAATTTTACTAAAACTTTAATTATGCATGTAATATAAATAAAAAAAATTAAAATATAATATATATATATATATGAATGGGAAACTGGATCGGTCGGATGTATGTCCAATAAAGCAATAGCCAAATGTTTAAAAACGCGAGGAAATATTCTTTATTTACATTAACAATTCAAGAATAGAAGCAAACAGACAAAACTGGCATACATAACAGAAACAATCCGAAGTGTCAATATATGTTGTTAAAATCAGAAAATCACGCAGAACACAAGCGTTCCTGTTTGATTATCGTCCTTCCAAAATGAAAAGTACAACAAAACTTCTAAAAAAACAGTTCTTAGAGATGGAAATTTTCTCTCAAACCGCAATTTAGAACTTTAAAACTGTAAATTATTTATGGTATTTTAAATGCTCGGTACTCATAATAAAATAAAATGCTTATTATATAATCATTCACAATAAAAAACCTCTTATAATTTGATAAGTTCTCCTGTTGTAACCTCATTACGTTCTTCTTCAAGCAAGAAATTAAAAAAAAAAGAATTCTCCTGAAGGATAAAATTAGTACTTTTTTGTTTAGTATCTGAATACTGTTCTTCCACTTCTTTTATAATATAAGACAAAAAAGGTTTAGAAGTCAGTATATAAGTTTAGAAGGCATTAAATAATTTCATACAAAATGATTAAAATTAATTGACATTATGAGAAAAAATGATCGGACAAGAAAAAAAAGAATCATTCATTTTCTGTTGCAAAACTGTAAAGTTTGATTGACAATCTTACGTAAGACGACTTATAGCATTTTAATGAGCTTCAATCCGCATATTTGCATGAGTGCATGCTACAAACCTGTATAAGAAACTAGCAGTATGGCGCGCACCAATTGCCCGTGGAATCCAGGACTTCACAACAACAAAGAAAAAAAAAAAAAAAAACACGCCGCACAATAATACATGTAAAAGTTCTTAAAAACAAAACACAAAAGATGCACATATATTGATTCTTCCTCCTATTTTCTCGCGGATAATGACATTCACACTGAGAAAATATAGAATTACGTTAATCGAAATGAAATAATATAAAACTGCTAACGTTAAAATGATTATTATAAAGCAAACAAAATATGCGAGACATAAACACGTAAGGAGGCACTCGCCAATTCTGAGTTATTTACTTATTGTCATAATAAATTCTGATAGCAAGAATACCTTAAGGTTATCCAGCTCTGCTTTAAAATTTAATATTATATTCATTTCACATTAATTGTTCGAGCTAACTCACAAATAGAATATATAGGGAACCGAAATTCTTTAAGTAACAGATTTTTGTTGTTGTCAAAATTTCGACTTTTTCCTATTTTGAACCTGTCAACTACTAAGATCGCTCTAAAACTGTCAAGGCCGTGACATGGATTTAAAAGACCAGATGACTGTTAAAGTCAAGGGAATTAGTATTCTAGACGCTATGGCAATTTTTTTGCCTTTATTATACATAGACACACTCAATTTAGTTCGATTTAATGAATAAAATTTGATCTCACAATGTTTCTTGAGCTTTCTTTTTCTTCTTTATCAAGTAAATATAAGGAGTTTTGTTACTAAATGTATACATCTAAACATTTAAATACAATTCAATCAAGCATCCTGATTTCCAATTCTAATATCCTATTTTAAATAGCAGTTCACAATACAATTCCCTGATTTACGTGAACTTTAATTTTACGCACAATTTTCGCCCCTAATTAGTCGGTTAAATTTGAATATTTACTGTACATGAGAATACATGCAGAATTTACTCGAGAAAACAACAGCAGTTTGTTAAGGTAACATATGTGGTCAAACATTGACCTATTTCAAAATTCATTTTAAAAAAAAAACTTGCTAACGTAGCAATATCTTTTTCTTTCTTTAAATGATAGCTAAAAAAGTGTTTTAGATAGGTAACGCCTTACGGCGCAATTAATGCCGCAATCCACCGCAAGTGTCAAATGGCTAACGCAGTAGAAGGTACGCTCTGGTTCCAATGAACGCAAGCACTTCAATAGTTCAAAGAATTATCTGGTTAGAGATCGAAATTGTCAGTCACTGGCAAGAACCCATCAGCTTTGTACGTGGAGTACCATGAGGCGCGAAAAGTCTCACTGATGCATTACTTCCTGCTCCCCTTTACTCTCATACCAACGCTTGATAGTTTTACTGAGACCGGGATAATTGATACCTAAACTGAATACCCTTCTTTGAACTGTTGCTAAATTGATTTGAAGCGTTCGTGAAACTAGAGAGATGCCGCCTCTGCTGTACGGCAGCTTCATTTGACACTTGCGCTTGTATCAGCGACTTGCAGATTGACGCCGTAAGGCGCGATTTCCATCTAAAACCTTTGAGTTTACTACTATTTAAAAAAATGAGAAAAAGTGCTACAGTTATAGGGATTTTTTTTAAATGGAATTTTGAATTGGGTCCATACTATTTGCCACCCTGTATATAAAACATACTCAATATTTGTTCTCATCATGTTACCTGCCATACCAGTTATATATTGTTGGTAAGGAAGGACTGTGGATATATGGAAGTCCTTAAATCACTGTTTGCCGGTAAAGCGTGTTGTAGCGTCAGCTCCTCCGCACCCTCAATGCCAAAAGTGGGAGAAAAGGGACAAAAGTAAGAAAAAGCGCCGGTTGATCATCAGCACTTCATTAGTTACCTGGAATGGCCAGAGATTTCTGTTCTACCACGCATGCACGTGGAGATATGGATCTGCTCTAAGGGCAAAATGAATATGCACTGAACACCTTCTTTTCGAACTGATCAGATGAAAATAAGCACAGATCTGATTAATGTAGAACAGCCTGTGATACTAAGTTTCACATTCTTTCTGCCAGGCATTTTATGAGATATAATTCCTTACAAGTATTACAGACAGAGCAGATATCAACTCTTTGACGGATCGGCCAAAACCCTTTTATACCTACATCTGCTGATATTAAAAACTAAAAATTGCACCTATCCCATCTAACTATCCAAGTTTTGATAGTGTTATAATTAACGTGGATGGATACACAAGATTTGATTCCTAAAAAAAATTGATTTGGCCCAAATACTTGATAGAAAACTCAAATTGTAAAAGATCACATGGGCTCAAATTCTCCATCCCCGTAGCTCTAATAGGTTTTCTTTGAATTATCGTGTCTACAATAACACAATACAGACATAATTCCAAACAAAATTGTGTTTTTCTTTGACTCAGGAGGTCTAAAACGTGGGATCTGTCAAAACCTGAGTCTGAATCTTTATATTAACAAGTACTGCTTTTCACTTTTGTATATCACTTCGTAATGAAAGTAAAAATACACATTCTTCCTCATTTTTCTCACTGAGGTTTCACCTCCATTGTTTTAATTCCCTGAGTCCGAAAACACAATTTGGAATTCGTCTGTGTGTAACCAGAATACGATAACTCGAAATCATTAGAGCTACGAGGATGAAATTCTGGTATGTGAACTTGACACATAATTTGTAGTTTCGAAATTTTGGACAAAATCCAACTACTGGAAGCTCATCTGTCTGTCTGCTCCGCGGTCATGTGAATACTGCTATAACTCAACAAATTTGAATAGCTTAGATGAATAAAAATTGGGTACAGCTGTATCATCAAGGAATGTAGGTCCATATCAAGTAAATAAAATCCGTCAAAGGGGTTGACTGTCTGTTTGTCTGTATAGTCGTGCTACTTGTAAAATTATATCTCCTAAACCCTAATTTAGAGCAAATAAAAACTGTTATGATTGCCTAAGCAATACAATTATATAGATCTGTGCCTGCCCCTGCTTCAATCCATTGGTAGAATGAATTGCTGGCGAGTTGCTCGTTTATTTTACTCAAGGTATAGTTGGTTTTCTTGATCTTTATGGTCTACGAAATTGTAGCTCTGAAAGCGCCTGTTTCTTCTCATTTGGTTCTTTTTTTCCCTTTACAATTTGATCCTGCTCGGATTACTATTTGCTTGGCTGCCTCCAACGTGCTGTACAAACTTGTTGTGTTCTGGAATGCTAGATCTGAAATTTTTAATCTGAGCGAGTTTGGGACCACTAATTTCTGTTTTATCTCCACTGCTGGGTTTAGCTTATTTTGTCCCTTACATGTGTTGAGATAAGGAGTTTAGAGGAACACCTCATTGGTTTGAAGTTAGTGTAAAAGAAAACCAGCGGGATGGCCCCTAAATTTCCTTGAAAGGTATACTCCCAAGTGATAAAACAATCGAACTCTATGCAACCTGTGATCCAACATTTATCAGAAAATATTTAGGAAAATCAACCAGCAGGGTGCAGTTCCGATTAAATGATATACCATTCTCACTCTTTCTTCTGCTCAAGGACAAATCTTCCGCGTACAGATCAAGCACCGCTTCTGCATGCGTATAAAGAATCGATGGAAAAAAAAGCGCCAAGCAGGAGTCAATAAATATCGTGGCCAGAAGATTGCGCCCAATACGCATGCGTGTGGAGAGATAGCGGGGACGCGTTGGAGATGCGCTTTACAGACCACACAGAGATAAAGGCCAACTTTTGATTTGATTTGGCCTAAAATTTTATAGACTCATTCATGACGATAAACTGCAATGAAATTTTATCCATCTAGCTATTCAAGTTTTAGAATTATGTCTTCAAGGACCATATAGACAGATAGATTTCCGCTGATTGGACGGTCCAAAACTGATAGAAAACCTACACCATGTTTAAAGACTATACCAAATTTCATCCTTGCATTCATTCCATTAGCTCTGGAGCTAATGTGTTCAGCATGATTAAGGACCTAAAATTAAAGTTTTTCTGACCTGAGGGAGGTCTAAAATGTGGAGATCTGCCAAAACTGGAGTCTGAATTTTGACGATTATAATACTTTTGTTACGGATCTTCCTAGATGGCGCTTTTGTGCATCTTGCGGCAACAGCCTCCGCGATCGAGTGATTGGTGCGGGTATGGAAACGGAAGAACGTATTGGTGCTGAAAGTGCTCGGGAAGTCTTTAATTTTCATTGTCTTAAATAGTGTAAATAACTTATAATGTCATATCTTCCTATATTTACTACTACCTTGCAATAAATACGAAAAGGCAATTGAATTTCATTTGGTAACCACCGAATCCTGAGACGTTATGGGTGCAAAATCGTCTGGAAACCTGATATTGGATACTGGATTAACCCTTTGCAGGTAAGGTCTCATTTAAAATCGCTTTGATAAGATGTCAAAGTAATTGTAAAAAAAGGGAGCAGTGTTCGTAAGAAGCATGAAATTCAGAGTCTGCTTTTAGGTGAGACTGAGGATTTAAACTCTCTTTCTCTGAGCTGTTTGAACTTACTGGAAACTAAGGAAGAAATCCTGAAAAAAGTATGATCTAGAGGTCGAAGACCTATAATTGATCCTGAAAATTAAAGTTGAATTAAAAGGGTCAGAGGAATATGATGATAAAATTTGAGTGCTAAAATAAAATTGAAAAGTAAACTGAAAATATCGGAAAAAAACTGTTCAGAAATCCTCATCCCAGCCTAAATAAATTCAATATATCTGGAAAATGCTGCTTCCGGCTTTAAAACTGCCGGAAATTAGAAATTCCAAGTGATTTTCTGGTGATCCTAATTTCATAGAATTCTTGCTGTTTTACAGCAATTGGTTCAAAGTTCGATTCTCCTCTCTAAAGTTTAGAAAGAGGAAATTTCAAAAATTTAAAAGTCGCCGCGCTTCCCCGCGTATAATGTTGTTGCTATTTCGAACTAAAATGAGAAAAACTACGATCTCCTTTGTTTGAACTCTAAAATACAAGTTGATGTATGTTAGATTCTCTCACTATAAATCCTTATAAGCGTCCAAAATTACTAAAATCTCAGGAACCGGTAAGAAATCCATCCCATGCTAAAAGCTTTCCAGGCAGACTGTAAGGATTGTGCCAGGAAGTGCATAAGAAAATTTGTATGTCTCCAAATTGCTGGCTGAGGGTCCTATCACGCATTGAACCTTTATTACTGAAAACTTGTCACTCCCAAGATCTAGTCTTCTTGATCTCCACAAAAGCCAGCAAAGATAAAAAATCAGAAGCTCTGGAAATAACGACTTTCTGAAATGTATTTTGGAATCTGATGGAACCCCAGGTAATAACCTGTCAATATAATCCTAAAGTCTGAAATTAAATCTAATTTTCCTCAAAATAATAAAAAACTTCCAAACCTATCAAAGAAATTATTCAAAGCCTAAAATTGCATCTACCACAAGTGACATTACATACGCAGGCTAAAAGTATCACACATTCCAAGTGATCCGCAAACTGTCACGAGGATACCGTAAACTGTGCCTGACATTGAGCAAAAAATAAACAAACTTACATGCTGAACGAAGGTGCTGGAAACTATTTTAAAAAAAACCATATGAGCAGATCCCAACCCAAAAGTGTCAGTTCAAAAGACGTTTCTTCTAAATCGCCATGAACTCAGTCCAGTAGAAAAGATTAAACCCATTAACTCCCAGGATAAACGCTTCCTGATAGGTAAACTGAAAGTTGAAAATCTGACTGTTCTTCCCAGTACTGAATAAAACAGATAATTTCAGCATCCTTAATAATGTTAGTGCGAAAAAAATAAAGCATCACTTATTAGACGTATCTGATTCCATGTATTGTTCAAAAGATCCACAACGAACGCCATCCGACAGTGCTTCCCACAAAAGTCTTTATCCATGAAACTAGTTGAAGTACTGAATCTAAAATAATACGCTCCGAAGAAGAGTCATATATCTCTAATAAAACCACAGCCCAAATGTCACTGTATCCTGTAGTATGTTTGTGTTGGCAGAGTCGGTACAGACAGTTCACAAGGTTTATAAGCCTGGGGAAGCTCTGTAATAGAAATATATCCAATCTGGTCCTTGACAACCTGATGTTCTTAATACGTTGCAAGAGTTGTGAGAAAAATATTCATCCTAGTTGACCTATCTGAAAATGAGATTCCACGATATTCTTGTAGGTAGTGATTCATTTTGGGATATTGTCATGATGAAAAATAAGAGTAACTGACATCTGGTTAATTAATTCTGTTTCATTGGCTGTTAGGTGGGGTAGTGTATGTATGAAATAAATTTGATGAGCTGTCAAATGTGTATGTCAGTAAATGGATTCATCTCTTCATTTTATTTGATTTAAGTAAATTTGGGAAATTGAGGAATCTCTAAATGAAATGAGGTCTGAGGATGAATTGATACAACTTTGAAAATAATCTAAATTTAACGGGACAAAGGGTATGTTTGTAAATTAATGTAAGGAAAACAGGACCCTCTAAAGGATTGATTCTAACAGAAGTTGCGAAAAGGTTTTAATTTCTTATCACAAATAAAAAAATCCCAAATTGCCTAGTATAAAAAATTGTTAGACCAATTAGGAAAGAATATTGTGAATGTAAATGAGGATAAAGATAAAATCAGATATTATATGTCCCTCAGAGCGGAAAGTAATCCAGCATGAAAAATTATGTCCAATGTCTCGAATTGCGTAGGCTGATTGTGGAGTAAGGCAAAATGAAGATAAAAAAAATCTTGAATGATTCTGCTGAAAACGGGGCACCCTTATGTAAATATATTGGGATGATATGTAAATTCTGAGAATCAAGTTCTCGTTTGTGAATTTAGAAAAGTATTTTACATAGAGATTGCAGAGGAAGAAGAAAGTATATGAAATTTTAGTGTGGCTCTGAATGATAAGCAAGTAATCAACACATTTAATTAATCGCTCTCCTTTGGTTAACTTACCTCTCCCTTTGTTTCATTGTGTTTGAACTTCAAAAATTCCAATAAAGAAATTTAAGGATGATTATCCAAATGTTGCTGAAAATACAAATTCTTGCTTTTACGCTGAGACTTGAATATTATGTAAGGCAGAAACCAGCCAGTGATGCTTACGCTTAATTCATCTATAGAAATATTATGTCCCTGGATTTAATTTGAGAAATTAAGGACGAACTGTTCCGAACTAAAATAAACTTTGGTGAAAAATGGGTCTGAGGAAAAATACTCGATCATGGACAAGGAGTCAGTTTCTGTGGATTAAAATTGGGATCCACCATGAGATAAAACAATGTAAATTTGAAGAGATGTTAGAATCCTGAATTTGGAATCGCCAATGAACTACTCAAGCGACATGTACTGAGAATAATATCTCAGATTTTTTGATCCTGCGGACTAATTAGTCCATTTGTAATCAATGGTTAAGATCCTGCAGCAAGAACATGGGAAAAGGCCTTAAATGGGATGAACTCAGTTAGGCCCATGGTTTAGAGGAAAATGGAGAACTGGTGTTCAGAGTGCTCATATCGACAATTTGCAGATTGAGCGAAACTGCTTTAAATGTGCAGAAATGAGTGAAATTTCTTTCTCTTACGTCTTCGTGATGAGCTGACAGTCTATGCTATGGGGCTGTAAGGGTACTTTCTTTGCATACATCCAGTATAGTTGGAAGAGAAGTGAGCTTTATTATTTACAAAAGTGGGCTGTTCTTTGAAAGACTCGACCTACGCAAGATTGGAGCTGATGGATGCACTCATCGCTGCTCGCTTAGCAAAAAGGCAAATACTTATTGAACATTTTCTATCTTTACTCAGGGAGTTGATCTTTTTGGAGTGACCTAAAATAGTCCTCCACTGCTGAAAGGAATCGAAAATTTGGAAACCCTTTATTTCACATAGAGTGTGTCAGGCAGTTACTAACTCTCTCAAACTGTTGGAAAACTGTAGGGTCTGAAAATCCGCCGACTTACTACAAGAGAGTAACAACGAGAAAATTCCGACGAGTTCTCTGGTGGATGGGACCACCTGTGTCTCAGCCGGTACAGTCATGGCCTGTGCAGTGTTCACAATCTTCTGATGGAATTGTGTGGTGAAGAGGTAACTTGCTACTGGAGCGACGGCACCGCTGCTAAGTTAATAATATGGTAATCTATCATCTAAATGATGATAACTGCATTTCTGGCTGTAACTATATAGCACGTAACCTTACTTAAGCTGTGAGAAGGTCATACAACCAACTTAAAATAAGTGGCCCTTGGTTAACTGTGAAGCCTTGTATTCTTGGTCGGCTATGGAAAAATTTTGACGTGGAACCCTAAGCATCTCCACAGCATGACTCAAACCCGATCTCTATAAATAATCTGCTGAACCCAATTGCACTCAATTGTATTAACTCTCAGAAGCCTATCTCTGGACTGTACTTCCAACGAAACATGGAGTAATTTAGAAATTACTCTCAGGATTATGCTCACAAATATTGTACAAATTTAAGTGACTGATGATATACCACCACTGCAAGGGTTTGGTGATATACCCATTGGAATTATCAATACAATGGTAGTACATTATTTAAAAATTGTGCATAGTGACTGTATTATATTGAGAGATGCTGATTAGTAAAACTGGAATATGGTAGTCCTCTTACTTCCTGACCAGAATTCAAGACATTATCCCTTTTGATGACCGGTGGACTTATGGACTTCTTTTATAACAAATGGGATTCTAACTAATTGCCAAGCTATTTAATTAATATTTACATGTGCTGTTATAAGAGCTGTTCATTTAGAATTAGTTCTAATATGAGTACTGATTCCTTTCTTTTTATTAGCTTTAGACGATTCATTGTCAGGTGAGGTTTTATGTTCTTGAATACTATTCCTGATAATGAAGACTTTTAAAAAAAAGCTAAGTGAATTGAGAAAATGCGTGGAAATATACTAATAATCCTAATTAAAAGTGTTTGTTTCCCAAGAGTTGTTAGCTGAAATTCTATTGCTGAACGGGATCCATGGTGGGAGGTTTCTGGGAAAGACAGATACGTACGATTAAAACTTGCTTAAAGAAAAATTATTGGTAAATCATCTCATTCTCATTAGAATTGGAAACTGTATTCTCAGAAATCGAAGCTATTTCTTACTCTATTACGTATCTGTACAATGAACCCTCCGAACCTTCTCCACTACTCCTTCATTTTCTAGTAGGAAAAGATTAATGTCTTTACCTGTTGTACAACCTAAAAAATTGAGGAGTTAAGCATAAATAGAAATTCTTTTGGAGAAAAGGTTTAATATACCAACAAACACTTATGAATCATTTCTGAATAGGTGGAGGAAAAAGAATTTACTTTAATTTAGTGATCTGCTTATATCTCTACACAGCGTAAGATTATTTCATTTAAGGTAAATGATATTGTTTTGATAAATGATGAGCGTCATCCTAGAAATATGGATGATGGGGGATTTTGGAACTATGTCCTGACGAGACGGAAAAGTTCGTCTCTCTGATCAAAACTCCTAAAGGGAATATAAAACGCTTCACAACTTGTTAGTAATCTTGAAATTAATCCACTATGCAAGTTTAATTGAAATGCAAATTATTAATTTCTTTCTGAGTATACATCATAGATTTATGTTTATATATTTGAAATCTAAATCATTGAATGTTCTATTGCAAGAAAATTTTGTATCGAAATGTTTGATTTTTGTGTTTGATATTCTTGTATTCTTTCATGTATATGTTTTTATTGAATAAGTAAGTAACTTATGTAAGTTCAGGTGGGGAGTGTTACGGATTCTTCCAGATGCGCTTTGTGCATCTTGTGGCACATCCGATCAGAGTGATTATGTGGCAGGTATGGAAACGGGAAGGAAATACTGGTATGGAAAGTGCCGGAAGTCTTTACTATTGTCTTGTAAATAGTGTAAATAACTTATAATGTCATATCTTCCTATATTTACATTTACTTTACCATACTAAATAATAGAAAAGGCACTCATTGGAATTTCATTTGGCACCACTGAATCTAGATGCTATAATCTTCTCTCTTGTATACTCTGTACGAGAAAGTAAAATATTAATTTATGAAATAGATTTCAAAACCAAACACTCAATTCTAAAATAAGTTCTTCAATTTGGATTCCAAAAAGCCAATCTACTAAATTATATTTGAGAATCGTTAAGTATGTCTGTACTTATTAATTTTGTCGTAATGAATGCCTAATGCTCTTAAGCTGTGGAAAGTTTCTGGTTTTATAAATAATCAAAATCCATTTTAAATCTTATATATCAAAGAATTCAATGATATTTTTTGCACTAATTCTCTTTTAATAAAATAAGTACCTCTTTTACCATTAGTTCAATTCCTATATATATTTATTAGATATCATATCTAAATTTTCAATCGTTAATAAAATACTTTATATTCATGCACCAAGTTCAAATATATTTTAAGCTTGTAGTGGATTTGATGTTAATATAGTTTTTCTTAAATATTAATTCATTAATTAAATTTTAATTAATTAATTTTAGTTTTATATGGGAGAAAAAATTTTCTAAAATAAAATTTTTCTTTGCTGATAAGTAAGTAAGAATTGACTTTAAATTTTTTTTTATACATTGTTTATAAATTGAAGAAGGAAGAATTCCAAACAGATATTATTTACCCAAAGCTTAAAAATGAGCTGCCATATAGTAGAAGTCTCTTTCAATGATCGAGGTCTACGGTGTTTGTTATACCCTGAATCTGATAATTACGAAATTTCCAAGACCTCCCATCTATTGGCAAAAGACATAGAGACCATTTGTTATTTTACACAGCACTACTCCGTGACTAGAGAAAACTCAGATGAGATCTATAGAAAATGCAAATAAAACGATGATACGAAGCAGTTAATGTTTAATGTGGATGCTACTTCTCAAACAGAAACCAAGATACCATTATATCCTACCTATAAATAAATAAGTTCAAATGAAGAATAATTGCATATAAAAATTTGAAAAAGAAAAGTCACTTTTCATGGTAATTTGATACAAAACGAAATCTTGTTATGTTGAAAGTAATGATATGTATATGAGTACAAGAGGAAGGCAAGTCCTCACTTTGCTTTTAAGTGATTAGTATACAAACCACATAAAACACACTTTAAAGATCAAAAAATGGACTTCTACTTAGATAAAATATTTCAAATCGATTCCATCTAATACTTAAATAAATCATTATTAAAAAGAATATATGATCAATTAGAATCGCTAAAGTTTATTATTATTGAATTCTGATTATTAATTGCTTACCTTCTGAAAAAATACAGTAGAGTATTTTGAAAGTAGTGTTGTCCCTAAAAGAATGGGTTTTTGCAAGTTCTTACATCACTACAGCTTAGAAAGAAGTGAGAGTGCAACAGATTTCACGCAGGGATTTGAATAGTGGAATCAGTTAGAGGCCGTGACCTTCTACCGTATGATGGGAAATTTTAGTGCAAGGGGCAGCGTCTTGTAGCTTTGATTGGCGTGGTCTTACGCGCCAACGAACGTTGTAAAACTTGGTACTGTTGAATAACCGAACAGACAGGGTCAAACACTCCAATGTGGTATTCCACAAATGAAAATGAAACAAAAAAAAATCTATTCCTTCCCAAATTTTATTTTTCTTCCATTTTCAACTTTTTGACGTTTTCACGCATTTATTATGATTTGAGATCAATCATCTGATATAAAATGGAAAAATACTGATCTTCATTCATGAGTTATCAGCCGATGCCATAGGCAACTAAGTGGTTCAACCCTCCAAGGGCGAAAAGGAATTGTGTCGAAACATTCTGAGAAAAAGCGGTACGCAAAGGTTCAAATTAAATAAAGATTAATGAAATATAGAATTGTTTGTCGAATAATGAATTAAGAAAGTTGACGGACACACGTTGAATAGGAAATTAAATGAAAAGAAAATATTAGATATGCCACAAAATGAATGAGTTTCTGATCCAGTCCAGAAAATATGTTTTAGAATTGTTCCTTAATTCAAAATAGACTTGGGGTGGTAGAGATCTATATGAGCCTGATTTTGAGTCCTGACCGTCTAGAAATATAAAATCATATTTCTTTATTCCTTAATGAAGTGGTTTACAACGAGTTCACTTCTGTCTTTGTGATTACTCGCAAAGTAATCAGCATAAAGTTTGAAAATAAAACTTGAAAATAAGTTTGAGTAAATACAAAAATTTCCGTGTCTTCGATTTACGCAAGAAACCTTTGAAAAGATGAATTTGATATTTTACATGATTTCAATGAAATGAAAAGATCTGTTCGATCCGTGGTCGGACTTAGTTAAAACTAGCAGGCAAATTTAATTCAAACACATGACAAAGAAAAGCAGAGCCTGAGTCTAAAATTAGTCCGAACCTTCTCCTTCCTGAGTGACCCAAAGCCTATCTAAAATTTTGATAATAGATTATCTACAAATACCGGTTCAAATGATGCCTATTATTTCACAATCAGATTTTTTAATGAGTTAACATGTTAAATCTAACTAATGGCAATGCATTACTTTCATTTATGAAATGTAACCTTTAAATGCAAGATTTTAAAATTAGGCTTTAAAAAAAATCTTTTCAGTTAGCTTAGACGTTATAGATTATGGAAGAATAATGATAAAAAATCGAACCCTATTTTAGAATTTAATTGCTATCTTATTACTTAAAATTATTAAGTGAGAAAGTGCGAAAAATCGTAGTTCTATTTTTAAAGTATTGGTTTTGTGGAAAAAAAATAGAATGGACGAAAATGGACATTTGATGGGATAAAAATAAAATAAAACTGTACTGCAGACTTTTGGCAAAAAATATGCACTTAAGGGTTAAGTAGATGAGTATCAATATGAAAGAGAAAGTATTATTTGTACAGAAGATTTATATCATAGAAATTAACTGTCAATTGACAATTTTAGGAATTATACTTTATAATATAATTTTTATTTGCTAGATTTAAATTTAAGATAGAACAATGACGTGCCTAATAAGACACATACATAGACGCAAGCACGCATATCAGTCAAGATATTAAGAGAAAGCTTGAATAGTTTATTTTAAATAAAAACTCGTGAAATGGAAATTTTTTTTGCTTCTAGAAATACAGATTTTTTTACCTACGTTTTCATTAACTCTCTTTGTCTGTCTGTCTGTTCGGTACAAATTTTGCAATAATTTTATACCTAACTCCCGATGAGCTGGAGACTTGAAACTTTAAACATAGCTCGAAGTATATGAATGCATATTAATTCTGCTTTCTTGTTTGTTTGTCAGTTAATTTTTTATTTTCAATTTTGTTTTACCGACCCAGAGCTTCATGATGGTAGAATGTCCAGGCGTCACTCGTGAATATGAGGAGGTGGAATCTTGAGTTTGTAGAGTAGTGATTCCCAAGAAATTGCAGCGAATAGTAGGGGAGCACGAAGAGTGAAGTCTGAGCGGAGGGTTATAGTACCAGAGTGACACATTTGTTTGCCGTGAAATTCCAGAGGGGAAAAAAAGTAAAATGCGTGGTTGCTAGTTGTTTTCAGAAGGTCTCTGCGTCACGTAACTTGATTTTTTCAGGAAAATAACAATTTTCTATTTATGATCACGTGAAGAGAAATAAATAAACCTGAAATTTGCTATGTCTCTGTCATAATATCATCAAGATGTTTAAAATCGATGCAAAATTTCACACACACAAATAAAGCAGAAAATAATATTTAAATAAAATAAAATTTAATTTACCACGTTTTAAACGGACTAAAAGTATAAAATAACTCTTCCAGTTATTATAAAACGAAAACGTAAGGGTAATGCACATTTAATAGTAAGGAGTGTAGGGAGTAGCTGTCGTTGAGAAAACTCACACAACAGTTCATCATTCCATTGCAATAAAATTGTTAGCCGATTTAAACTTATTTATGCATCAATTATTCATTGCATGTTCTAAATGTTTCTGTTTTAAATCTGTATGGGGCTAGAAGAAATTATTTTATACTTTTTAGTCCGTTTTAAAAACGTGGTATATTAAAATTTTTATTTTATTTAAATAATTATTTACAAAAAGTTCAGAATGAAAACCAAGAAAAAGCGAAAGAAATTTCAGAGGACGAGGATATCTTGTGAAAAAGAAAACACTCCCGTTTAATGGAGATTAGTATTGATGACAAAAAAACATTATACATATATTTAAACATATTAATATGTGATACTTTTGGTGAACATTGTTTTAATAAGGATATTTATCTTAATTTTGAAAACATATAGTGTGTTCTTTTAATTTTTGGAATCTACCTCGCAGTGGTGTAGTCGTAAATTAAGCAGTGCCGGAACGCTCTGACCTGGGTGATATTGTTTGGAGGGGTGGGATGGGGTAGATGAAGAAGGTGATAGCGGGGGGGGGGTAAGGAGGGTATCACTCCACAACAAAATATATTTTACATTTGTATTACATTGTAAATGTATGATTATTTTATCTAGGTATGGGAGTCATGAAATAATTAAACGTTAACAATGAAATAATGTGTATTTTATCGTTATTTTTGATCAAGCATTAACCTAATGCGAATTGTAGTTCAAAGTGTGAAAAAAATGTACATGTTACAGAATATTAAAAAAATATTTGCACTAAAATTAAGTAATGTCAAAGTAGAATCACGACATTTATAAGTATTATAGAAAATATCATGGGTTTTTAGAATCAAATAAATATAATTAAATATTTGCAAACTTAATATTTTTAAACTTACTTATAGGTTAAGTATTGCGTATGAGGGACTTTTTATTGTTATTTGAAATATCCATCATATTTTCGAAGATAAGGATTAGTCAAAGATCACGCTGTTTTAGAGAAGTATCTTACATTTTAAAAAAAATTTCTTGTTTCTAAAAACCAGTGCCGGAACGGCGTTCCAGCAAGTTAAATAATTATAAAGCAGTGTCGGAACGCCGTTCCTTTTTGTATTAGTTTTTGTTTCGTACAACACGGATTACCATAACAAGGCTTATTTTTTGGGGGGAAAGAGGGGAATTAACAACCGTTTTATTGCGAGGTCCACTTCGGTTGTCTTTCTTAAGAATCAATGCTGCAGTCCAACTGATACTTTGGACTAACTTCATATATTTTCTGAAAACCAAAATTGATGTAACCTTGGAAATAAATTGGAAAAAAATGAAACTAATTCGAGTAAGCATATTAGAAGAAAGCGATGAGGTACAATAAAATAATACAAAGAGAGGAATGATTCATCAACAGATGTTGAATGCAGAAAAAAAAATCCGGAGATAACTGTTATTTATGGGCAAAAGTGAGTTTTGCCAAGCAATTTCCGAACGTTAATTGGTTCCAGGAAAGGATAAGAGCCAGGGAAGAAGAAGCATAAAAAAGCGAAAATAACATTGATGGGGCAATACGAGGAAACAAGTTTATCAAGAAAAGAAGCAATGCTTTGTTAAAAACAGCGGTTACATTTAAAAAACATTTAGCAAAAAGATGATACTCAATTTGTAGAATCAAAAGGTGTGAAAATAAAACATACAGTCAATTTGTAGAATCAAATTATATGAAATAAAAGAATATATTCGACTACTAGAAATAAAAGAAAAACATTTTAATGTTTCTTTAGAGCTTACAATCGAACATGACTCGCCTTCAACCAGGTTCTCGGGATGGGGATTTTCCGAATTTTCTTCTCTTTTGCACAAACGTAAGACTAAATTCTCTTGCTCTCAAAAAGGTATCTCGCACATAAAAATCAATCACAAAAAGTTATCTTCTCTTTCTCAATAAAGGTATTTTCGCACATAAAAATCAATTAATGCGAATTTAAATACTCATAATAGACTTAAGAGACGCGGTTCCATCAAATACAAGCTAAAAAGAATTCTGAATTATGAGATTTGTTTATGTTTGTTCATGACGAAATGATTATTAATCACTAAATGACAGCAAAAATATATTGCATCACACTTATTTCGAATATATTCAAAACAAAAGATCATGATATTCCTAAGAATAAAAGCATTGAATTGAAATTGGGTTTCGATATTAACCATCTAGACAATTTGTATAAAAGAAATATTGTTTGATGAATATTGAAAATATGGCTATCGATTAAATTTACTGTACTCTTGAATGATATAATTTTGGTATTAATATTGCAGGTATTCATCTTATTATCTCAAGTAGAAGGCTTGAATTTATGAATAATTAACACTTAACTTATTTAAATCACATTTTCTCAAACCCGTGGACATCATTAGGAAATAACCATAAAGTTTTAAAATGCGTAAATCAGAATATTAAAATATATTTAAAAATACAACTTTAATTTACTACAAGAGGTAACAAAAAATTGCTGATTTGTTATAATTCTACTGTAACATTATAGTAAATGTTTGAGTTTATTGCATTAATGCTATTCATTGCCACCGTTTTCAAATAGATACAGTTTTGTTAGACATTTGGTGACTCCTTTAAGCAACGATCTTGAAAGACTCACGATTTCTTCCTCATCCTGGAGTCGTTTGAGTTTGGATTCATTGTTTGAATTATTATACACTTCTAATACAATATTACAGCAAACATTTGCTTTCACTGCATTAATATCACCCAGTTGCCGTCTTTTCAATTTGATATAATTCTAATGGACATGTGATGACTCTCTTAAGCGATGATCCTGAAATTTCTTCCATACACGAAAAGTTCCGCATTGTGTCCACCATTACCTTACTGAGTCCTTTTTACCTACCCTTGCCTTATTTATATATCATGCGGTCGGAAGAAAAAGAACGAAGAGACCGCGAAGTGAGTTCGCAAAAAAATGGGGGAAAAAGAGAATGAAAACCCACAGTTTGTAAATAAATAGATTATTAGTTTTTAATATTATCTCGTTGGCATTCGTTTCCCGATTGCAAGCTAAAACCCTAAAACTTCAGGGGCGGCTTGTGTATAGGGGTTGCAGGACTGCAGCGCCCCCATCTTTTTTCAGTGCATAAATTTAATCACTTATTTATTTAGTTTTGCATGCAATATCCGAATCCATCAATAAAACTAACTTTTGACGCTTTCAGCTGAGCTGAAAAGCTGGAAAAAACCCAGGGTACTTCCCAAGGAATTTTCCCTATCCGCTGTCTTCTCAGAAAGGTTTTTCTCCTTCGGGAACTATAAAATCCCTTTGTACCGATTGCTTCTTTTTCTCAGTAGGCATTTAAATAAGCAGAGAACTGTCATGGTAGAACTGCGAGATAGGGCATAACGATTCCCCTATCCTGAGAGACAGGGAATAGTAAAAAGGGGATTTGGAACCTTAAGTCAGTTAACCCTAACCCTGTTACTTCGATGTACCCTTTCTCAAAATCTGTTATAGATTCATGTTTTTTCAGGCTTTTGAGGCTTGAAAATGCATAAGCATGTGCTATTATCGAAGCTACATTTTTCAAATTTCAAATAAAGAAATAGATAAAAGATTTGAACAAATGATTAGAACATTTAAAATTAATTGATTATGCTATCAAACAATAAGAATTCTTATAATTATTAAAATTTTGGCAGGTTCGCAAGGTGATATTCTTGACCCAAGGCAAAATAAAAAAAAAATAGTTTATCATAACCCATTGATCTAGCTTATTATTTTTGTTGGTCGTTCTTGAAGTACATTCTGCCTTGATGAAAACTGAAGATAAAAACCATTAAATAGTGTATACGGTACTTAAACTTGCGGAATTTTATCGTTATGTTTGGATGCATTCATTATGAGACCATTAGCACCAAAAATCAATCATCACCATCAAACGTATAAAAGTACCATGACCCAAGATGTCAGTCGAAACAAAATTTTGACTAAAGCATTTTCACCACAAACGGAAGATAAAATCGCAGGTTTTCACTTAGTCAAATTAAACTAAGTGAAGGACGTCTGAAAAGAAGAAAACCACTTATCGCGAAACTGGTGGAAACACTAGATCTCTTAAGATAGAACATGTCTTTCCGATGGCTCTTATAACATCCATTTACAAGATTGATCACGTTCGTCGTATGTTTTGTCTTGTTATTATCTTTCGCTCTTTACTTACAATGTCGATTCAGATCTGCCCACTCTTAGATGTCTTGTCTGTAGGAAATAGGGTGGAAGAACCATATTGAAATGTGGATGCATTCAAAGAGTGGGGTTTTCACATATTGATCTGGCATCGCCACATCAAAGAAGACAGTTCGTCTAGGATATGAGATTTAAACGCACGGGGGAGTCAGTTTGAGGAGTTCATAAACAAAGAGCTTTTCTTCTGATTGTTAAGAACTTCAAAATATTGTTTTACAAACTTTTGATGGAATTTTAAATTTGCATAAGAACATATGAAATAATAATCATAATATTTTAAGAATTCTAAATAATATTAAAGGATATAATCACATCACAATCATCATGGGCGTAATCATAATGCTAAAAGTGTAAGCTCGAAAACGACATTTAGAAAGTTCACCCTGAAAATTGTAAACAGAATTTACGAAATTTCTTTTCAAAATATGAGTTTGTTTTATTTTCTGTTCAACTCCCCGTAAAAGAAACTTTGCGGGGAAACACAGAATTTCTCTGAAAGCTAGAGGTCATTTGAAAGGAAAATGATGTAGAAAGTAGGGAGAAGAAGTTTAACTTTTATTGGGAAAACTGACTACCTTTGAATGAACTAAAGTATAAAAAAACATCAAAATGTTTTCTTAACATTTATAATTTAGATCGATGAAGGAATTACAAACAATGTATGCCATTTTATATTTTATACAAATGTAAAATAAAACACTTTTGTTTTATTTTTTAAAATCTAATTAAATTTCAGGGAAGTTTTAGACCTAACTTTTCTGTAAATTAATTAGTTGGTAGGAAAATAGAAAAAAATATTGAACTGCAATCTCTAAAATATCAGATATATAACCATATCTAGTGACACATAACACAAACCATATCCAGTGAGAGGTCTACCTCAGTGGAATGAACTGAAATGCTTATATGAATTTTCAATTCCAGCATTATATTAAGAAGGCGAATTTTCCTCATAAAATTAAATTTCAAATTATGAAAATAACTTCTAAGTTTATTCGGCGATTTGAGAAAAACTATTCAATGCACATTTTTGACTCAAAAGATGAAGAAAAAGAATTTTGTCCTCATTTTAAAGGTTAGACTGTTCTCCCCTCACCCTAACTTCTTATCCCTTGTACAGTGAACTACGATTTACAACAAGTGGGAGTGGTCTCCCCTAAACTTTCTCGTATACTCCCTAACACATGTGGAGAAAAAATAAACTAAAAGGCAGTAAAACGCATCAATCGTCTCTAGCACAGTTGGAGAAAAAAGTTATAATAGAAAATCTCATGCACATCGCCAGAGTGCTTAAAAAATAAAAAATCAAGAAAAACAGAACTGATGAATTAATTGGCACTAACTTTAGTTTGTTAATAACAATTATTTTCGTTTTGTCGGAGTGAAAATAATGCACAATCCACTAACAGAAAAAATGCATTACCAATTACAAAATAAAACTAACAGTAAATTAAACATGCAACTTTTTTCAAGAAAATATTTCTTTGTGACTGACTATGATTCACCGGAATGAAAGCGAAAGGCAGATCAAAATGAAACAAGCAGAATTTGTCACTGATCCAAGACAGAACGCAGTATGGTGAAGTAGAATCGGAAGCTGGCGTGAATACGTAATAGGGCTGGGTAAGATAAAGAAAATTAAATTTGCAATTTGAAGGCCTTTTTTTTAACCGATTTAAACGAAAATTGGAGAAAAATCTACAATTATGATTTCAAGATTACATACGAAATTTCATTTATCTAAGTCAGTGGTTCCCAACTTGTGGTACGCGTACCCCTGGGGGTACGTGAAGGACCAGTTGGGGTAAGTGAACTCAAAGTCGGTAATGGCGGACACAAGAAAACATAGGGATTAAAAGTGTTACAGAATTTTGTTTCCCCAAGTTCGTGAAAAAGTTAACGTGAAATTTGTAAAAACCTACCTTCAAAATAAGTAAAAAAGAAAGCAAAAGGAAGAGAAACTTTTAGCTATCCTTATAAGTTAATCCAAAATTATTACAATACTGATTTCATTTGTTTTGACGTTGACTTAATACTATTGTAAAAATGGAATAAAATGTAAAAATCAAAAATAAGTCCAGTAAATGTTATAACTTCCAATCATTTGGCTCTTAAGCTTACCTAGGCCCTTAACATTATTTATAAAAACTTCTTTGTATATACGGATGGCCAAAAAAGGAAGATGGCAGTGGGGGTACGCGAAAATAAAAAGACTAATCAAGGGGTACGCTAGGGAAAAAGGTTGGGAACCCCTGATCTAAGTCATTTCTTTTAGAAGATATTGTCTTCAGAAGTGTGCCATTATACAGACCGACAGACAGTCAACCCTTTGACGGATTTGGCCCAAAATTTGATACGGACCTACATTCTTAATGATAAAACTATGTACCAAATTTTACCCATCTAGCTATTCAAGTTTTTGAGTTATAGTGTTCACATGAACGCGGACAGACAGGCAGACTTCCCGTGGACGGATTTTGTCCGAAATTTGATAGAAACCTACAAATTATATGTAAAGATCACATACTAAATTTTATCCCTATAGCTCTAATAGTTTTCGAGTTATCGTGTTCACTGTTCACAGACAGACAGACATAATTCCAAAATTGTGTTTTTCGAACTCAGGGAGGTCTAAAACGTGGAAATTTGTCAAGATCTCGAGTTCGAATTTTTTGATGATTACAATACTTTCTCTCTGTATACTTCGTATACGAGAAAGTAAAAATCATTAATGAAATTTACCATTAGTTACACTGATTTGGGTGCGGGGGGAAATCGGAAAGGAACCACATGAAGGTGAAAGGAAACTATTTTAATAATGACTGAATGGCTTATAAAATGTATGATGATAAAAAAGAGAGATCAAAAGAAAGGAAACGCCACTCCTGAACGTCCTCTGGTGAGTACGAATAAGAATTACCTTTTAATTCTCCAATGGTGTACGTGAAAAACAGTCAATAACTCAAATAACTGGATGATGCATAAGTTAACGAAACAAATTTTTAAATGCGATTGTACGGCGCTAATTTGTGGAGCATGGAATATTTCACAGGCTAAATTTGCCTGCCATATCGCTTTCAAATGATTTTCGAGTGGAACTTTTCCCCTCTCACAAAATAACATATATGAACACATGAAAATACTGCCCGTACTAATAGCTCAGTAATTAACAGTGGACTGTAGAACTTCTAATGTGCTAATGTTTGGCATCAATGATATCTTTGTTCAGCGAACGGATCCAACATATATCCGCAGAAAGTACAAAAGAGCTGGCTCTAAATTCTAACAATTAATGAACTAATTTTTCAACACAAATCATTGTGCCCTTGCTCAGTAGCTATAGAGGTATCTTCCTCCAAGAGTTCCACAGCAAATCCGATAAGAAAAACCCAACAATCTTTGGCCTCACCCACCCCGCCAATAGAGCAGATGCAGTTGACAAGTGGAGAGTAAAAATTTTTATCACTTTGTGGATAGTTATTGATTGTTTGACCGGAGACGGATAAAGCGAAAATATTTGAGTAATCCAAAATAAATCTTTAAAAAGAATATCATTTCTTCCTAATTAAAAGTGGGCTATTCTTTACATTTAAATTTAAATTGATCAATATTGTCACCAAAATTAGCCAGCTAACCAAAATCAACATTAAAATTCGATATTAAAGATGAATTGAAAGTCAGTAAGTAACCAAGAAAATTCTTCAATATTTAATTAATATCACTATATAAGCTTTAAGAGTCTTGGAACTATTGCTGTGTCAGTAAAGCAAAACAAGTTCACCATTTTATAAGCACGCGGTTTCCAACAGTAGAATATCTCTTTCGAACTCGGAGATAATCATGTCAAAGATTTATGATCTCAAGTTTGAGATGAATGAAATCCCTTCTTAATGATATATGACTTGAGAATTTACTTCCCCGAATGAAATCTACTCGCAACTAAGTTTGGAGAACGCATAGTTATTTCATGCACACATTTTACGTGAATCAAATGGATTTAGCGAGAAAGAGATTCGAAGAGATTTATCAAGTAGTTATTTCAAACCTCACAGAAGAGTTTCTCCAATTGTGGGAAATGACAGTCATTACACGGAATGCGTTTTGAATGTCGAAACATTTTATTTCACACAATATCTATTCACACCTCAGCTTCTTAGAAGAGGGGAAGGAAGGATTATATTACAGTTATAAAATAAAACTTGAATCCCGTTAATTTCAAAGCAAATCAGCAAACCTCACATTAAAATCTACTCAAATTGCAGGATTTTAGTCAAGTAAACTTTTAAATTCGTTTTATCGAATTAAAACTATACAACAGTCTATAAATTTCGGCAAGGAATAAATGTTAAAGAAAAGTTAAAGGAAAAAACGTATTAAATAAACGGTTTAGATTTAATTTTATTATAGGGTATCTTTTATAGAGGGTTTAACTGGTTAAACCAGCGGGAGTGGTCTCCCCTAAACTTTCTCGTATACTCCTAATACATGTAGAGAAAACTAGAATAATAAAAGACGTCAAATAAACTTCCGTCGCAAGTAAACCAAAGTTGGAACCACGCGTGGTTTGAAGGA
Source organism: Araneus ventricosus (assembly GCA_013235015.1). Taxonomy (NCBI): domain Eukaryota; kingdom Metazoa; phylum Arthropoda; class Arachnida; order Araneae; family Araneidae; genus Araneus; species Araneus ventricosus. The sequence goes on along the minus strand of BGPR01000263.1, from coordinate 697,485 downwards.
TCAAAACAAATTCAAATCCCCTGCGCATTCTTCTGCGCAACAGGACCTGGCGAGACTCCCTAAATGTTTGCTTCCTTACAAAATCGCTCCAGAATTGGTTTTTGGCAAACTGCCAAGTTTCGGAGCGTCCGTTCTCTCTCCAATACGCACCAGTAGGCATGCGCAGGGAGTTAGTTTCAAAACTGAACAAGTATGCGATTATACAGACCGACAGACAGTCAACCCTTTGACGGATTTGGCCCAAAATTTTATACGGACCTACATTCATGACGATAAAACTGTGTATGAAATTTTATCCATCTGGCTTTTCAAGTTTTTGAGTTATAGCGTTTGCATGACCTCGAACATACAGACAGACAGACTTCCCGTTGACGGATTTTGTCCAAAATTTGATAGAAACCTACAAATTATGTTTAAAGACCACATACCAAATTTCATCCCCGTAGCTCTAATAGTTTTCGAGTTATCGTGTTCACAGACACACACACAGACAGACATAATTCCAAAATTGTGTTTTTCGGAATCAGGGAGGTCTAAAACGTGGTGATTCGTCAAAATCTCGAGTTCGAATTTTTTGACGATTACAATACTTTCTCTTTGTATACTTCGCATACGAGAAAGTAAAAAGTTATGCAAAAAGAAGCACGCATCTTTCAACAATTCGTCCAAGTGACTGCTCTTAATACCATTATGTCAAAGCAGCGAAATGCCCCTCCCCCATCTTATGCATTTTTGTAACAGTATCAATACGCCGTTAAATATAGAACAATGTTTAAAACCATGTTCTAATCCTTGTCGGCGATATAGAAAACGAAAAGGAGCATTTTGGCTATGAGAAAAGTTAGGATTACTTTTCATAAACATGAACGATAGCAAATGTATAATTACCGCGCTTACTTTATGAAAAGGGAAAAGAAACCACACGATGACAGATGATCATTCATGAAAAAAGCATGAATTAGAGCAGAAGTTAAAAGCAGATGTTAGTATTTAAAACATATGAATGTTCTTCACATTTTAATACTATGGTAATCCCAGGAAATGCAAAGAAAAGTTACTAATATCTGCTATTACTAAGATGGTGCGCAGTATATTTAAGGCTTAAATATAAAACTAGCGGGAGTGCTCTCCCCTAAACTTTCTCGTATACTTCCCAAAAAGGTGTCATTTTCCCTCTAATTAGGGTTGCCATACGTCCCGTATACTATTTGTCCCGTTTGCTTCCTAAACTCTGAGTCATTATAATTATAAAATGACCTGCGCCCATTTTTATGATTACGTGTAAAAGGAAAATGATAGCAATTAAAAAAAATGCGTAAGTTCTCAATTTTTACGCGCGCTGAGGTACCACAACTTTATTTAAAGTTTTTGAGAACGAAATCTTACTATAAATATCACACAAGATTTAACCATACCTTCCATCTGGAGAATGTCAGAACGAAGTTTCGGGTTCAGGGGGTTGCCATAATTTCCGAAGCTACAGTTTCGTAGACCGCCAAGGTCAAAAGCCAACTATACTAACTTGAGTAAAATAAGCGAAACGCTCGTCAACACAGAGTCGCAATGTGCATTTTGAACCAAATATGCAATTTGAACACCTTTTTTTCAGCGGATTGAAACGAAATTTGAGCGCAGATCTATAATTAATATTAACAAAGGTCATATCAATGTTTATTTATCTAAGCCAAAGGGTTTAGGAGGTATAATTTTTACAAGTATGCGATTATACAGACCGACAGACAGTCAACCCTTTAACGGATTTGGCCCAAAATTTGATACGGACCTACATTCATGATGATAAAACTGTGTACCAAATTTTATTCATCTAGCTATTCAAGTTTTTGAGTTATAGTGTTCATATGACCGCGGACAGACAGACAGACTTCCCGTGGACGGATTATGTCCAAAATTTGATAGAAACCTACAAATTATGTGTCCAGTTCACATACCAAATTTCATCCCCGTATCTCTAATAGCTTTCGAGTTATCGTGTTCACAGACAGACATAATTCCAAAATTGTGTTTTTCGGACTCAGGGAGTGGAGATTCGTCAAAATCTCGAGTTCGAATTTTTTGACGATTACAATACTTTCTCTTTGTATTCTTCGTATACGAGAAAGTAAAAAAGAGTGGGGGCTACTTGGTATGTGTTATATTAGAAAACAGTAATATTAATACCTAAGGCATAATATTACTCCGATCCTTGCACCGGTCAGACGTTTTGAAAGCTACCGAATAAGCAGAGAATGAAAAATATTTTTGGAAGCACTTTACGATGATTAATCATCGTAAAGGCCTTAAAAATATTTCTCGCTTCAATCAAGTCGACAACCCTCTAGGTATATTATAATTTCATCGAAAGGATCATTCTTAAAATATTCAATTTTTTACAGTCGATGATACCATCTGGAGCTATTCTGTTCCAATAATATTTGAGATACGTTGTTATTTTCATTAAATAATCATAAATGTGCCTGGAGACTGCTTTCATATTCGGCACTTCAGACAGAAGCGTTACAGATTGAAGTTTCGAATACTTCTGTAAACGAATAAGATAGCGAATGGACTGCGCTTCTTTGACGCAAAGCAAGGAGGGAAAACACTCGAAGACAGGTGATCATTCATGTCAAAAGGAGGGATAGGAAAAGTGTGGATTGCAGATGTTTAGTAGGCGTTTCATACAGATGTTCAGTATTTAAAGCATAAGAAGGTTCTTCTCATCTAAATACAAAAGTAACACGAGAAAATGCAAAAATAAGTTGTTTTGATGTATTACTATTAAAACGGCTTCCGCTCATTAGGTTTTTCGAATGCGTGGCCACTCGTATGTTTATATTAAAAAATTGTAATATTAGTGTCCTAGAGAAGTAATTTTCTTTCGAAATTTTATACTGACCACACGTTTAAAAGGTTACCGAATAAATGCTGAAATAAAATGTACTTTTAGAAGCCTTTTATATTAAAATGATTATGATAATCGAAAATTTCTTCAAAAATATTTCGTGCTATCTTTTTTATAATTTCATCGAAAGAATTATCATAAAAATATTGATTTCTTTCTGTGTTTTATGATGATAACAGTCCTAATTTTACAACTGCACTGGGATGGGTAAGGAATGCTTTTAATAGTTAGAGAGAGAGAGAGAGAAAAAGGGGGGTTGTGTGTTATAAGCTACGAGTTTTGGTAACCTTCGCATTAAAAGAATCTCTTTTAAAGCTCTGTTATTTTAACAGGAAGTCATTTAATTATTTTTTAGGTTTCCAGGTTGAGCTCACCTTGAATATCCAACTTTCACTATTAATGGAAGCGTGGGCTTAAAGATTACCTTTTCTCTATTTATTAAAATTTTCAATAGAAAGCCATTAGTGTCTGGCGGCTTCTTTTGAAGAAACAACTGAGCAGGTTAACGTGTGCATTTAGGTCAAAACCTTCTGAGTTTAAGGTCAAGCAAGTTTCTTAGTTCTTCATTTACTTTTTCAGGCATTTGGAATGAGACGGCTTGAGCGTGTAGGTCGGCCTAAATGGCTAATTTGCGGTACAGCGAAATTGGTTAATGGAGTTTGAATCACTGATTAAGTCAAGATAGCTCGAATCGATGGATTGTTAACGGCACTAATGAAAAATGCGATACCCTCTTTTGTTTTTTGCTTTTTATATAGAAACCGGATTTTGGTTACTGTATAAAAAGCAAATTTTTTAACCGGAATTTTTAACAGTAATTTTTTTATCCGGAAAAAGGTAGGAAATGTACAAAATTTTGGAATTTTAATATTCTTGTTTTACCTTTTTTGAAATATGTAGCACAGTTACTCATGCACATAGCAGAAAGGGAGACAATCACGGAGGTTTAAAACTTAATAGTGGTAACCATACAATTACAGCTGATGCTACATAGGTACTTGCTTGAAACATTTATAGTTCTTCATGCAATCACTAGAGTTGTGAACAACCGTTGCAAGCGATGTGGAAGCCGTATAATACTTGAAGCAGTGCCAGTTCTGTTGATGGTTCGGATAGAGCGGTCTATCTCTTTGAGAATGTCTGGTACAGTTTGGTAGAGAATGCCGCGAAGTGATTGCCTCGTCTTTGAATTCAAATCCTCTTTGCATTTCGGTTAAGAGGTGCGGCATCCATCGACGCGGCATTTTCCTCATACCCAGGAATTCCTTCAGAATGCATAGCACGCTTGTATGGTGCATTGTTATTAGGCAGCTTTAGACTGCACAGCTTTGACCCACGACATTTTACTGTACATTCCAGCATCTGCGCGTAGATTTGGATAGACGAACCTATTTATTGGGAGGTGGGTTAGGATTAGAACTAACGTGTGATATAAACTAAACACACTGATTCCATTTTATGTCTCGCATATAACTAAACTGCTACCACTATTAAATTTCCAACCCTTGAAACATTCAGTAATGCAATGATCATTAACAGTTTCTGACTACAATTGTCTGCAACTGTCTTTTATCTTAGACATTTAAAGGACATTTTAAAGAAGTAAGGAATAGATTTGGTTGACGGATCAACCTTTTTTTCCCCAATAGACTATTTTGTGAGAACAAACACAGGGAAAATAGATAAAATACAGTAAAGTAAATACATGTAAACACATAGACAACAATAAGAGAAAGAAGCGATTGAAAAATTGCGTACTAAAAGTGCCAACCCACTCTCCAAAATTCCATGGGATATTCTGTGTCTACTTGCCTTCACACAAGAAAAGAACTAATAACAGAATCTGAACTTTTTTTTATTTATTGCATTATTATTTTTAATTTCTTCTCCTAAAATTCTTCCAACGAATGATATCTATACGAATTGACTTTGCCGGGTTTGTATTAACGCCTCTTCGAAAATGAGAGGTCATATGATTGTGATGAATTATGGAGAACATGTTTATTGGCATTTCAATTCCTGGGTCGTCAAAAATAGTGAGTAGCTTTACTATCGATCTGTCCAAGGACTAATATAAGCAATACACATCGTAGTGAGAAGACTAGCTGGCTGCGGATAGTCGGATTAACTCCCGCCATATCAAACTGAGAGTAAGAAAAAGCGTAAAAAGCAAAATTCCCAACTCAGTATTTTCTTCAATGCACTGAGAAACTTTAAAAACACAAAACGAAGCGCTTCATTCAAAAACTTATTTTAGAAACGAAAAATTTAAACAATTTACTAAAAATGATTTGCTGTTTTGAATTTCGTTGTTCTAATGAATCATTTTATAGATTCTTTTTTTTATATTTTCTTTTGAAGTATAGAAAAAATACCCACTTTGTTAATACATTAGACTTCTAATACTTAGGGGGAAAATATTTTGAAATATAAAAGCTCAAGTGTTATTCACCATTTACTGATCTTGTTATAGAAAATTGATATATCTGTCTAAACATATTTCTGATATTTTTTTAAAAAAGTATTTCATTGTTTAAAATCAATGAAGAATCTTCTTTCTACGAATGTTATGGCACTTCAAGATATAATGAACCAACAATATATAGTAAAAACTGATAAAAAACTATATATCTTCCATATTTCGATTTTAAACTTTTAATTCATGTATTTCTATTCACTTTTATGTCAGCTTACGGTAGTTGACTTAACAGAAAAAATACAATTGGTGAAATTTTTTTATTCAGAACTCTAAAAGAAAAGAATAGTAAACTTCTGATAAATTTTCATTTGTTTAATTAGAAAAAGATTTCAGTCATTTTTATTCCTATAACGAATCTTTTATTATAAATAAATGTTCTGGAAAATGATTATCGTCACAAACAAAAATAATTTTTTAAAATGCAAGGCAAAAATTTAAACTTCAGAATTAACTAACGAATAATTTACCAATCGCAAAACAGCATTTCGAATTTTAACAATTGGTAATAATTTTTTTGCTACAGTGACTAACGGATTAATTCAGTTTAATATAAAATGATTGGATAAAGATTATAGTCAGCTGCGTCATATCCATCGAAACTGGCGTAAGCACTAAATAAGAAACTCATAATTACTCAAACAAGTACAATCGTGACAAACTCTCAATTGAGATGGAAAAAAAGATAGTCAATTTTCCGAACTCGTGATGATGATAAAGCTTGCACATTTAAGCTGAAGAACAATAGGTCTTTCCATCTTTCAGAGCAGATCTTTAATATATCAAGACTAAAACTAATTCCAGAACACGCTTTAAAAACCAGCTGAGAAATGAGATGGAAAACATGCTGCAGTAAAATTTCACAACACCTACACGGGAGAATCGCGTAATGTTCTGTTACAGGATATGCGCTTGGAATTAGACAATGCGTTTTTCAGAGTACATTTTGTATACGACCGTAAACAACGCGTGTAATCCGTAAGCTGATACTAGTTTCAAGGGAAATTCATAAGACAAAAATAGTTTTTATCCAAAGTAAGCATTTCAGTCAGGGTTTATATATTTCAGCTATGACAGCAAAAATTTAGGAGGTGAATTAAAGTTTCGTAATTTATAGATTAATATGAATATTCGGTAGGCATTTAAGATTACGCATTTATGCTCATCAATGATTTAAGATACTATATAGAATTTACCACTTTCCTGAACATATGATACAGATAATTAAACAAAATTTAGAAAAAACAGAAATTTAGTTAGTCTTAAGCTTTAAAATTCTGTCTGATAAAGAACGTAAACTGTTCCAAACCGTAGAATAATAGTATGAGAAAGAGATTTGTAGTCTCCGTTAAAACCGGAATAAAAAACAAAAATTATTGTTAAGCGTTTATTACTTGAAAAGTTTAAGCACACTGTTCAGACACTTTTTTACACCATTATTGTTTCTTTCAAAGCAATTCTCCTATTGAAGTACAGAGCTCAAATTGAAACGTTTAAAAAATAAGATGACATTTCGCTTGGATTAAATTTGCTTTACAAGTCTTCAATGAACTATTACATATCAGTCATAAGAAACTCTGGAACTGAAATGTAAATAAGAAATCGCACGATATAGGAAGTTTGGAGAGTGGGATGTTGACTCAAGTGCACCGTTGTCATCTGACCGTAGATGGAAATCGCGCGATTCGTCCCTCGAAATAGTCGTGGAGCTAAAACACGAGTCATTAATTTTACAGTCGAAATACTTGGGACAATAGGTACCATAATCAGATAAATCAGCTTTCTACACATCTTTATTCTGCAATAAGCCTATATAAATACAGTTAAACCCCGTTATAACGAACTCTCAACGGACTGATCCAGAAGTTCGCTATATTCGATTTTTCAAACATTGGCTACACAAATTTGCTATAATTCTTATATATATATTTGTGTTGAACAAATTAATTACACTGAATTACAATAATTAAATGACTATAATAAAATAAAATAAATATTTGATTTTAAAAAATTAAAGAGTGAAATTAATTGTAATTACACTTATTTCTCTAAAATATGAAAATAAGCCGTGATTTTTTTGTTGAAAGCACCTAGATTTCAGATACATTTCAGATAAGATGTATCTTCTTATTAAAAATTAAAAACGAGCACCTAACATTTTTATCTACAATTTCTGTTGCAAAGAAATTTTTCAAAATGTTCACAGCTGCCTTCGCATTAGAAATTGAAGAACCTGAACTTGCATCAACTTCGTTTTCCATATCTGACGAAGAATCGTCAGTCAAATCATTATTTTCTTCTATGAGGGAAACTATATCTTCATTACTTGGCGCATCAGATGTAAACCAGTCGTCATCGCAACATTCGAAATGTTCAATTTCGCTTTGGGAAAAAGCATTCACTCTGTGCTTTTCTAACCATTTAAGCTTGAAAAGTGAGAATTTTGGTTCGCTATATCCGAATTCCTTGCTTTTGAAGTACGTTACAAGAATTTGAAAATACATCAGTGACATAGGAGTTCGGTTGGAACCATTTGAAAAGTTCGTTATACCGGGGTTTGACTGTATTACTAAAACGATTGCCAAAGACAACAAACTCAGAACTTATAGTTGAAGATTTTTTTAAGGATAGTGGATGTAAAAATGTTGGTTAATATGTAATTTTCGCGAAAAAAATTATAACATTATGTGCGAGGTGCTCCCCCTTGCTAAAGTTGTATATTTCACCATTCCATTATGTTATAGGAATTTTCCGTAACAGCTTTCAGGAAACAGATAAAGCAGCTCTTTGAAGTGACGGCACATTTGTGTGAACAATCTGAATAAAACCGATACTGCACAGAAGCAAATGCTACATTCGAAATATTTATATTTCTATAGCCCCTCACTATAATTTTATAGAGAGGGGCTCTTCGAATTTCGAAAAAGCAATTTATTTCAGGCCGCTGAAAGCTCTTTTCGAGTGGTTTCACAAAAGGAATGAAATGGCATGGTAAATGGTTTCATCGAAATAGCAAACAAGCCATGAAGCAAATAAGAGTCCAAGTCTCATTTTCTCTGGAATAGATTTTTTGTTTTTGGCGTAAGTTTTACCCATGCACTGAAATTTCAGGTACTCTACTTTTTAAAGAAACGGCAAAATAAATTTATAAAGCATATATCAGATTTTGAGTAAAATTTCAGATTTAATTATTTGAAATCTTCATAATATCAATCTGTGGCCAAAAATGAGAGGCAAAAATGAAAAAAAAAAATGCCTTATTTTTTGATACCGGGTACTCAAATTCTAAAAATATTCAATTCTATTCTTCCAAAAGTATTCTTCTCATTCAGTTTCGGTCAACAAATATAACAAAATCTATTTGTTTCATCTCAGCATAAAAAAGAAACGTAACTCTACTTTCAAAAAAATCCATAATATAGAGAAGATAGAAGAAAATAGGACATTTGTCTTTCGTTAATTCAAATGAAGAAGCTTAAAACAGAGTAAAGAAAAAATCTATTCAATTTGCATAAAATAAGTTCAAAATGACTAGCTGAGATGCATCACATTTATTGACATAAACGCAAAAAGGTACTCTGCGATTTATTTAAGAACACATTTCGCTGTACGTTTTTATGGATTTCAAAAACATACTTGAGGCTTCGAGTCATTATGACCTGAACCTCTGAACTACCGGAAATCAATATTAGTCAGAATATTAATGGAATGACGGAGGTTCTCACATTTATTGATCTCATTACACAATATCAGATGGAGGTCCTAACTGAATTGAAAGGTATAGTTAAACCAAAATCTATATTAACCACTAACCACGTTCCCATACAACAATATTGATTGAACACAGGCAGACACAGAAAATTACATGTTAACAAAAATGAAATGGAAACTGGGAAGAAGAATGGCGATACATTGAATGAAAAATCGGATATATGCATTGAAAATCGATATTCCTAACTAGACTTTCTGAAGGCCTTTAAGAAACTTGGTTTAGGATATATTAGCTCGGAGATTCAGCTTGAAAAACAAATCAATATATAACTTTTGATCGACTTAGGGAAGAGGAATCGAGAATTCAAACAAAAGCTGTTGATAATATGAGTTAAAAGAGGTTTTATTCATAAAGCAAAGTTTGCTGTAGTCGTTGATGATAATGACAGAAATTTCCAGTACTAAACAAAACAATTGTATTTGGATGAATGGAGTAGATTACATATAGGTAGATCTACGATTTACCGAATTTTTCAATAATTAAAATTCAATTTTTCAAATTTTCAATTCAAATTTTTCAATAATAAATTCGCTCTTTAATAAAAACAAGATTCAGTAAATATATGAACTATTTAAATCAACGGTTCCAACCTTTATTTCCATCCGAACCCCTTGATTAGTCTTTTTATTCCCTTACTGTCACCCCCCTTTCACCCCAACCATCCCATCGCGCAATCACGTTTTTATTAATAATGTTAAGGACTTAGTAAAATGATTTGAGCTAATTTTATCACATTTGTGGGATTCATTTTGGATTTTAAATTTGATTCCAATTTTTATAATAGTATTAGTCCCACTTCCAAACAAATGAAAACAGCATTGAACTAAGTTTGCATTAACTTTTGACGAAAGCTAACAATTATTCATCGTGATAATCGACTATTCTAATGGCAGACATTTTCAATGCGATCTTTGAACTTGTTTCATGGAGCTGAGTCTAAATGAGTTGAGACAAAATTAGGTTCAAATGAAGACAGATGTAATATCATATCTGGAGCTGCATCAAGCTTGTATGTTTGTTGATAATATACTTCAAACTTGAGATATTTGTTATTAATACACGCTTAAGACGAGTATGTTCTTTTCACAAGTTTTATGCTTGTGAAAGGCATTAAACATTTTATTGCATCAACAATGAGTTCTTGGTACTCTTCTTTCACTGCACTTTTCACACCAACTTGTAGAAACAACATTCTATAACGTTTTTTTTTATTTTAAACAATTATGTTTTTTTGTTTTCCGCCATTACTAACATTGCTTACCCGTATCTCTAACAGTACCGCCACGTATCCCCCAGGGGTACGCATACTACAGGTTGGGAACCTCTGTTCTAGGTGATACAAAAGAGAATCTCAAAAAACTTATTTTAATATTCATTCCCTTTTGCGACCAACAGAGGTACATTTTCTTTTTTTTTCAAATTTTCACAGGTTTTTTTTTTTTTTCATTTTAAGTTTGGCCGCGAAATGCGAACAGTACACGTATATGTAATGGATTCAGGGGCGGCTCGTGTGTAGGGGATGCGGAGCTGCAGCAGCTCCATCTTTTTTCAGTGCATAAATTTAACCACTTATTTATTTAGTTTTGCATGCAATATCCGAATCCATCAATAAAACTAACTTTTGACGCTTTCAGCTGAGCCGAAAAGCTGGAAAAAAACCAAGGTTACTTCCCAAGGAATTTTCCCTATCCGCTGTCTTCTCAGAAAGCTTTTCCCCCTTCGGGAACTATAAAATCCCTTTGTACCGATTGCTTCTACTCGAGAATGTGCATTTGTAATGTGATCTCAAAACTTTTTTCTCAGTAGGCATTTAACTAAGCAGAGAACTATCCACATGGTAGCACCGCGAGATAGGGAATAACGATTCCCCTATCCCGCGAGACAGGGAATAGTTTTAATTTTTTTTTTACTGCGGAAAAATGGGTCACGGGATGAAATTTGAAAATAAATTACTTTGAAAATGAATAATACAGGAAAATGAAGAAATAATTAATGATAAATTAAAAAATTACTTTAAAAATTATCGTAGATAAATCTGAATGATTTTTTTATGCTTGCATTCAATATGATTTTTTCAACAGATTTTACTTCCACATGTGGATGTCTAAAAGGAATGGATTGCAAAATTTAAGCAACCCCAATATTATTCTGCGCGATATATTCATGGTTGTAAAGAAGCTCTGCCTTAGGGAGCAAGTAGCTTAAAAAAACATACATTTTTAAAGAATATCAAATACAACGGCTCTAGAGCCTGTGTTAGCCGCTCAGAATGAAATGTAGGAAGTTTGAATGAATATAATTTCTCAAAGAGCTTCAGTAAGTGAGTTCACATTGAAAAGCACCACAAGCCTCTTATAGGTAGGTATAATACCATAAATTAACCATTTTTTTCTTTCTTTCTCGAATCCGTAATATACAAAAAGGAAGCATTGTAATTGATAAAATTTTCGACGTCTAGATTTTAAGAAATCGACACGTTTCAGAGCTTTCGGGATCTCCCTCTTCCTCCCACCTATACTGAAAAAAAAATTGGAAATTATGTCTGTCTGTCCGTGTGTGCATTATAATTCAAAAAACAGCTAGAAGAATGAAACGTGGGATGAGATCTCAACACCAAATTCGTGAATCTAGCAAATTTTGGACGATATCCATCAAAGAAATTCTGTTTTTTGCCTGTCCGTGAGCGTCTTCGGGTCATTTGATGGTCATACCAATATTGTGGAAAACGTCATTGATCATTTCGCTCGAAATAAAACCAGAAGAGCCTATTTTACTTTAAGTAGTTGTATTAATATCTATAAATAATATCTTTATCTCCATATATGTAATTATTTTAACTTATAGCTTCAAATGATTTTTTTTCATGTTCAGTCGATTCTCTAAATCCTCATAAATGAGAGTAAGATACTTAGCAAAAATAACTGTGAAAAATCATTTTAAAAATTCTTATTTATTGTTAGTTAAGAATTAATAATTTCTAAATTGAAATTTCTTTACTAAAAATAGTTTGAAGTCAAAAAATATAATAATAAATTTTTATTAATTAAGTATTAAACTATTGAAAATTAGTTGCTAATTTAAGATATGCAGAAATCATTAGTAGGCAATGTAGATCTTTACGTTGCAGCTCCCCCACGGTGATTTAGCACGAGCCGCCACTGATTGGTAATGGACAGTACATGTATATGTTGGCTGAAAGTACTGAGCAACTTTTAAATGAGTTGCAGTCGTTTAAATCACATAAGCTTGTATTTGAAGTCTTCACATATTCTTTAGAGTGCTGGAAGATTATTTCAAGAACTTTGTATTTTAGCGAAGTCCAAGCCATGGGCATTTTTCAAATCTTACGGGCAAAGCGACATGGATCACGGCGAAGCATCAAAAGCAGAAAGGGAACGTGAGAGCATAAAGCAAAGTTATATTCTAAGATCTTACCCGATATCATTTATTACGAACACATCAGCGTTTTATAACAAACTTTTTGTTGATTGGATTTCTTGTATTCGGACAACACCCCTCCAACTATCCCAAACTAATCCATATTTTTAGTAGTAAGGAAACACACCATTTTCTCGCCCTTTTTGAGTTTTTTCCTGTGCAGTATCATATATCCTGTGTTGGAATGTTTTTATTGTCATTTGATTTTATCACTGATTTCTACCTCAAATCTAAATCATTCAAGCAATTTGTGAATTTTTATTTTCTGCGTCATTAATTCAAATGAAGTATAAAAAATGTATGTAATTAAATCCTGAATGAATAGACACACTGAATTTAAGTTAATTTTTTCAGTTCAATTAATCCGTTCCTGCATCAAACAGAATATGAATACCGTTATATTTGCATTGTTAAAAAAAACATTAAAAGTAGGAACTAAATCATATTGTGAAATAAATATCCACAGATTTTTTATGGTAGGTTAACAGCTATGTTTTAATGTGTAAGATTCTACACATTAAAGCACAAACATTAATATATTTTATGGGCTTAAGAATTAATTCTACATAGTCCTCGTTATTTGCACATGTATATAAATGTTTTGAATTTTTTTTTATTTAATACGAGCGTGCGTGTCGTCGCTACGCTACCAGGCAGAAGTAAATAACTGAATATGATATTTATCTTTCTTTTATTTCTCACAACGCACGTGTTGCAAAAAATTGAAACGAAATTGCACATGCAGGTCCTTCAACTTACTGAAAAAACAAATTCTACCTTCTAAAAACGAACTAGTAATTATTCTGTCTCGGTGTTATCTCGAGCAAAAATCTCACCGAATCTTTATGTATTTACTACCAGCAGAAATTCGAAAATCAATAACACTGGTGGATACAATATGTTTTTCTATACAAATAAAGAACCACAGACATAGGCGTATTTGAGTAGTCTGGATTAATATCGATTTGAACCATCCGTCTGGCTTGAAGGAATATATCAGATAATGGTGGCGCCATCTGTCGTTGATTGATGGGAACAACTAACTGAACAAGCATTTGGATATTTTTAGATGTCTGTCCCCTATTTAATTCTTATTTCCGTACTATGTACGCGTGCAGCAGGAGTAGACAAAATTAAGTCGTCAGAATACAAGACGAAAAAAATTTTTACCTCTTTCTCTTTCTATGCAACATAAAAGTGAAAAGTACTAATAAACTATACCATTCCTTTGTTCTCATTTGTACCTAATCTATAAACAGAACATCAGAGCGAAACCAAAACAGAATATCTTTTTCATTTTGTTTACGAAAAGAAAGACAGCGTTTGATGCATTAAACAGAAAGATGAATTTCCTGCAGACTTTGTTTTTTAATTGCACACAATCTTCATTTGCCTCAAAGTATACAGGCATTGCATTAATTTGAATTAATTTATAAAACTGGTAAACATTTTTGCTCTATAAAACTAAGTTAATTTTTTCACACTTACCCTATAACTATTGAATAAATTTAATCCTTAAAAATTTCATTCAATTTGTATTATCTAAAGTTAAATGCAAATTAGAAATGTTTTATCTCAACTTGCAACTTTACAAAACTAAATGTTTAAATGGATTGAAAAATTATAAAGCTAAGACTATTTTTGATAAGGTAAGATTTTTAATTTTAATGCAAAAAGTACTACGTAATGTTTTTCCAACTTAATAAATCTCAAAGTGATTCAAACAAAGAATCCTTTATAAAATCCTTCCTTTATATTTTCCGTTATAATAAATACAGTTTCTATCAGTACAAATAGGTAACAACGACATTCTGATAAACAGCAGATGCCAAATCGCACTATCTTTTTATTTCTATTTCAATATAAAAGTTTTTCTGTTTTTAATACAAATTTTAATTGAGAATTCAGTGAAAATTCATACAGACGAGTTCTTAAAAAAAATAACAAAGAAACTTAAGAGCAATGTTCATAAATGTAAGTAATGTAAATGTTATGTACACTGCAGATATACAGTAAACCAAGCTACGAAACTTTTTTTCTTCAAAAATATATTTTGCAGTCATAAAATCAAGATTAATAGCAAGAAGATAAGCGCTATTAAATTAATTTAAGAACGTCTTAGTAAATAATTTCAAAGAAATGTGAGGACCAAACTCTTCCTCTACGAACAAAATTGGCTCTTCTACCATATTACAGAAACTATTGCATTATTTTTGTATATCATTACAGAATAAATTAACAGAATTATTAATTTGGGATAAAAATAGAAAATAATTAATAAAGTATTCCCAATTAAGATGTGTTTGATTGTGTTTTTATTAACGTATCAACTGTAGTATCAGAAACAGGGCCAGATTTCCCATAAAGCCAATTTAGGCCATGGCTTAGGGCGCTTATACAGAAGAAAAAACGACCAGATATTTTCAAATTTTTCAATATTATTTAGATAAATCCATCTAAAATGATGTTTTTGAAATTTACATTCGTTGCATTAAATATATTGAGCGATGCATTTTTTTTTTCCGTCTTCTGTGAACATTATCGTCTCTTGCCCTCGCACTTTGCATTGAAATAAATTTAATAAAATCTGTGCACTTCAAAGATCCTTCAAGCCTATATCAAGTGCGAACGAAGCAGTTCTAGTAGGTATTTCAGACAGTGGCGAATCCAGGATTTGGGTCGGGGGGGGGGGGGGGGCCTGAGGGATAAAAAGTTTTGTATCGTCGTGACGAATGTCAAATTTTATGGCTTATGTAAATCAAAACACTTTAACTTTACAGACTTGACTCACCTGACAATAAGAATCATAAAGGACACTACAATACTTTCGATAATTTAACAAAAAACACAATGAAACGAAATAACTAGAAAAAACATGTTTTTGACCGTGTCAACGCTGCAAACACGAGTAGAATGACTATAAAAGTAGGAAAATTTTCAAGACTGTCAGAAGTCAGGAAGAAATGTTGTCACTTTTTTAAAAGGGAGATTAAGAAAAAACAGCTGTAGTTATTTTAAATAAAATAAATAATTCTGGACTATATCTGGGGGGGGGGAGGACTGCAGCCCGATCCCCCCTGGATTCGCCATTGATTTCAGATGATTTCAAGGAATTAGTTGGAGTACTTTTTTGTAGGCGTTATTGTTATATTATTTCATAAGTAGTGTAGTTTTGAATTAACAGTTTAATGTGGTTCAAAGATTATAAATATTGTATTAAATGACTACATGTTTCAAAAATAAACTACTGCGTATTAAACTGAAAATTACATATTAACTTTTTCGAAAGGGGCGAGCAGAATATGCTTTGGCCTATGTGGTAGGAATGTGTAAATCCGGCCTTCATCCAAGAGTGTTATTCAGCGGTGCATAATTCAAAGTTAAAGTTTTCAGTCATTTATTTAAATAATTTTCTCATAAAAGTAATCTTCTTGAATATTTTTTTATAAAAACACATTAGAACTGCATGTATGTATAAACCATAAGAATAGAACATGAGTTCCATCCTAGTATTTTCTGAAGTGGATAATGGCAGGTAACGTTTACGGCGTCCTATTTTTATTTGGTTTTGAGATTTAATTCAGTTAGAGAAGAAATGCAAAAGATTATTCCAAATAATAATCTAGGTTAAATTGAATAGTATTGATGCATTAGAGTGGAAAAAACACGTGAATTATTTCATGTGACCCCATATTTTGTACTTTCGTCCACTGCAATGATATGGATGCGATTTCAAAAATATACCAATATTTTTGCAGTTCTTTTTTACCATTTTGGAATGTTTTCAGCGGTAAAATGTGTCACGGATCAGAAAGCGTGTAAATTATCAGAGTGAAATGTGTAAATAAAAGTTACCCAAGCGTTAAATGGGATTCCTTAGGTAGTGCGCGGCTATCTATCCCTATAACTTGAGATCTGGTCAGAAATATTGCGTAATAAAAAAAATTGAGGTGAGAGAAAAAATGTCACCCTTATCTTAAAAACTTCCACCTTCGTATATTATATCTATTATATCAAAAAGTAAGAAAAAAAGGGCTATCGTTGGAAAAGTAATTATAGTTTATAAACTGTGAAATGGAGCGTGAAGTAAAAGCGTTGTTGTTCTTCTTTACTGCATGGATTTACTGTTTCTTCTTCCTTTTTTTGTGGAAAGTAGAAGCAATTCTGTGATTCTTCTTTTTTTATATTTACAACAATTTATTTTATGGTTTTTGTTTTTAATCGATGTTTTGTTTAGTACAAGATTATTAGTTTGTATAGATATAAATATATTGACACAATTTCAATAAGTTATAATAATATGGAATTTTGTTAACGAATAATTCACACGTAATTTCCCATTCAGACAATTTACTTATATATCTCTCCATTACGAAAATGCGAAAATAATTAACAATTTCATTTTTAATTTTCATTTGTTTCTCTTTAAAAAAAAACTTCTGCATAACCTTTTTCTCCAATTTCCTATTCTGTTCTGAGCAGAAAAAAAACGTAAAAAGCGTTTAAATAACTAACGTAACGAAATCCTAATTCTTGTGTTTTAAGTAAATGAGATTAGACTTGAAGTAAGTCACCACTCTCACCTTCAAATGAAGTTTTATTAGACAGAATCGCCATGCAACAACAGCTTATAATCAGTTCAAAACAGCAGGAACCTAGATATTCAAATAAGTAGAATGACCGACAAAGATTATATCTAGTCTCCTGCCTAACTATTTTATTAGCCACCTCTAGCGACCAGTCTAGTGATTCTTACCTAGTGATGTAAAATACCCAGGTATTTATTTTTAAGGGTAAATATCCTGGGTATTTATTTTTCAATTAACTCTATTCATATAAAACATAGGCACTGCTGTGAAATATGATGCCTCTATATAATATAAATACGTATAGAATATATATTGAGCATAAGGTAAGGTAAAAAAAAAGGAAACTAGTAATATATGAACCTTTTAAATTCTATAAAAACTAAGAAAATGAATCAGAAAAAACAAAAACGCAATACTATGTCATGGATCTTACATAAAATACGTGGCTTAAATATCAATTAAAAAAAATCAAGTAAATTTTTTAAAAAGAAAATATGAGCTTGATTTTAAAATGACAAAGAGCTGATAATAGAAATTAAAATGAAACATACAATTGTTTATAATTCTTTTTGGATTAATTAGTCAAAGTACCAGATAAGTTAGCAGATGTTTGAGTTCTAACAGTTTTAAAAGTGAATTATTCTGAAAGTAACATTCACTCATATTACTTTCAACAGAGGTAATTTATTTTTGTAATAAGATTTCAGCAAAATTAATTCAGTAAAAAGCAATGAGAATTTTTTGTTGCTGAATCTGTTGTATTATTTGACGGTATAGTAGACACACACACTCACACACAGCTTCCTGGTTAGACGGGATTCATCTGGATTATGAACATAAATACTTATATGTTCTTAAAACTCTAAATTTGATGTAAGTGTCATGGTTGGAATCTGATTAAAAGAAAATTCATTAGCTATTTTATTCCTTTCAAAACCTTTTTTAATCCAACAAGACTTTTGAAACATTTTTATGTGTTTCTCCATTTTGCTTACATTAGCAAGTTTGTACTCAACATTACAATACTTACATTGGATACTTTTATCCTTCTTAACATTAAAAGCTCCAAGCAGTTTCTTTTCCTTTTTTAAAATTTTTAACGTAAAATTCACAGTAATATTAATACACGTGAAGTAAACGACTAACTATTCACTAAATCAAAATAAGAATGGTTGACTTCCAGCACAGCAATGGGAATAAATTATGGATCACAAGATTCACTGGCACTGTCTATCTCTACTAATAAGAAAGGAGAATATGTGTGTTTTGGCGCTCTACAGGACAGACCGCTAGGCCTAGAGCAACAAAATTTGGAACAAACATACTTTGGATGGTGGGAATGTGCACCTCGTAACCATTTTAAAAAAATTTTAATTAGAATTTTAATTAATCAAAAATTAAGCGAAATTTTTCGAAGCGAGTTTTTCCTTCATAACTTCCGAAAATATTACAGCACAAACATTATTTTTACACCATCTGAAAATTTAAAAACTTATCTTTTCAATATATCAATTAAGTTTTCATTCTATATTTTTCACTAATTTTAATAAATTTTTAAAAATATTTTTTGGCATTCATTGTTACAATGAAATTCAAACCGTTGTTTCTCTTCCATTGTTGAAAGCTAATATAATATTCTATTGGATTTTCTTTTCTTTTTTTATTTGATCAATTTTTCTGTGAAATCTGTAAAGAAAGTCCTCTATATAGTAAGTATATAAAAAATAATCCAGTAAAACTGAACGATTATGGTTGCTATGTTTAAATTCATTTTATCAGCATGCTTTAAGCCAATAACATGCTGCTTGACATAAAACGTGCCGCGGTATTTCGATGTTGAAATAAATTTTTAAAATTAAAATTCGCTTCGATTACTTACAATTAGATGTAACTTGACACGAACAGTTACTTGACTCCATTAGAAACTTTCATATACACAAGGAACAGAACAAGTGCAAGACTACGTCAAGAACGCGGCTAAATCTCTATCGCAATCTGAAGTTTAAAATTACTTTGTTGAGGGAAACGTGAATATCAAACTATACATAACAGAGTCAGTTGAAATTATATTCCCGGCGAACAAGCTGGTCGCCGAATAGCTAGCTATAACATAAACGGCGTTAAACATAATTATTCTATTGTAAGTGTCATAGTTTCAAACCGCAAAAATTAAATTTTCCCCGATCCCGTTTAAGTTTTAGAATACTTTATTCTGAATCCTGATAGCAATTGGTTTTTGTTTCTATAATTTAGTCAAAACTTTAATTAAAAAATTTTATATTATGTTTATAAATGTTATAAACATAATATGTTTAATTTTGAATCGCCATTCGCAAATACTTTTTTTACAAAATACCCAGTTTAGGCGTACTTATTTATTTTTTTTATTTCATTTTGAATCATTCGCAAATGCTTTTTATAAAAAAAAAATACCCAGTTTTGGGATATTTATAATTTTTATGTTTCATTTTGAATCAACATTCGGAGATGAATTTTTTTTTGCAAAATATCCTAATTATAAATTTTATATGTTTTATTTTGAATCATCATTCACAAATGCATTTTATTTTCGCAAAATATTCAGTGTAAGGGTATTTATAAATTTTATAGCTTCATTTTGAACCACACCATTCTCAAATATTTTTTTAGCAAAATAGCCAGTTTTGGGTATTTATAAATTTTAAGTTTAATTTTGAATCATCACTCACAAATCTTTTTTTTCCTGCAAACACTTTCTTTGGGGGGTATTTATAAAACTCTGTATGTTTCATTGTGAATCGGCATTCGAAAATGTTTTTTTCCGCAAAATACCCAGTTTTGGGGTATTTACCCAGGCCTTGGGTAAATACCCAGGTATATACCCCAAAAATATTTACCTACCCACTGGGTATTTACCCACCCCACATCACTGTTCTTACCATCCCATTTGCCATTGAGGTTTTAACATTTTTGGAAAAAATTAAAATTTGTATCTTTAAAACAATTTTATATAATATTTTCCGCCTTTTCTTTTTTAAGAATTGAAATATAAGTGTATATCATTTAAATTCTACAATCCTATGACTAACAGATGAGATAATTTTGAAGCAGATTTTTACCGCTATGATTATTTAATGACAATTTTAAAAATTTACCCGGAGAAAATGTTAGGAATGAAGCAAAAATAAAACCAAGTTTTGAAAGGAATATGATCATAAAATTTTAAGATGGTGCAAAAAAAATTAGTGATGCTGTTTTTGAGTGATAATTTTTATTGAAATTGAGAAAAGATGGCAGCTAAAAATTATGTAGGAACATTTAAATATATGTGTACAAAAACTAAGATCAATTTTAAAATTATTTCAAAGCGGATAATTAGGTAATGGATGAATTCTAGCTTTCGAATTCCTTAATCAATGTTTTGACAAGCGCAATGATGGGAAAGTGAATCGAAGCAACAAAGAACCTGATGCTCTGAATAACGAGATGTTTCCGAAGTGTTTTTTAAATCTTTTTTCTGACGGTAATTATCTTCAATAAAAAAATTAATAAAAAATAATACAAAATTAACAGAATGAGATATTTTCATTAATTAATTGATGCATCTCCACCAATCTTTAACATTATTGACTTTTTTTTAAGCAGAAATTCGAAAATTTACTATTACATACCTTAACTATTTTCAACTTACCAAACCATCAGTGGTGTAGTCGCAAAATAAGCGGAACGCTCCAAAAGCAGTGCCGGAACGCTCTAACCTGGGTGACAAAAATCGCGCTGTTTTAAGGACGTTTTCACAATTTTTTCTTATTTATTTCTCTTGGGGGAAAAAAGCAGAACCGGAACGCTGTTCCGGTGCGTTCCGTCTCCACTACACCCCTGCAAACCATCCTACTAAATCTAAAATACTAATGGTAAGAATCGAACAAGAAGAGAAAAAGTTTAACTTTTTAACATTTTCTTCAAAATTTAATCAAGAAATCAATAACAACACTCAAAAAGCACATTTTAGACACTGATAACACAATCATTCGAAGATTTGGAGCTGATAATGACATTAAAAATCAACCGAGTTCTGAGAAAAATAACGGATTTATAATTTCAATTTTTTTTTTCAATTTTAAAGTTGTATTAATATAAAGCATTAAAAATGACAGGCAAACGTTTTAATTTTCTTCTTTTTAATAACAAAATAAGAAGCAGCTGCATAAGATATACTAAGCAAACAAGAAACATTTTATGTCTGGTTAACGGAAACTGCCATCTGCTTTAGCATTTATATAATTCTGCTGATTTTCTGATGATAGAAACTGATAGTATTCCGTTTCGTTAAATCTATTATTAACGGATTGGTTGAGCAGGCCAGTCAGAAGTATTCGGCAACTTTTCCTATTTACGACGTGTACTTTCAGAATTTTAATCTGTGAATTCTAATAAGAATAATAGCTTTTAATAAACGAATATTCTTTTCCTGTTTAAAAATTACCATATAATCCATTAATAAATTATTCAAGGTATAACGTCTCAGTTTTTATTTGTTATATATATAATGCGTTCCGCCTGAATAAATTTCGACCCAGAAATTCAGTAAGCGAATGTTTGATGTTCAGTTATTGAGATATAAATATTCTTTGATTCAAGCAAACGTAAATTTTAGAAAAAGGAATGCTAAGTAAAAATGACAAATAAAAAAATCAGAGTTGAGGAATAAAAAAAAAAACTACTTCAAAAATACAAATTATGTAAAAAATAGACTTTCACAAATATATTATACATACATATTTTTTAAAAGCTATGATTTTAAATTTCAAGATTCTAGAATAATTTATGATTCATACTAAAAGACCTATGAGTCAGTGTCAAAGAAAGTATCTATAATAAGAAGGACATCTTTCTTATTAAATGCAATTTTTATTGCACCGGATTGATTTGGAGACTAATAAGTATCTCAGAGTATATTTTCTTATGAAAAAGTCAAAAATTGTTCATACAGTCATAAATAGAAAATTCTCCACTAACTAAATCATGGCACAAATAATTTTTTTCCCAAGATTTTGAATTGATTATCGAACTGAAAGTAGAAATATAATTAAATAAAGCTTCTTAAAACGAAGTTTATTGATACACCAACATAGAAAATACACAAGTAAAAGTACTAAAATGAGAAGCAATAAAGCAAAACGTAAAATTTAGATGCACTTTGTACAGGAAAAAAAACTAAGACGCAATAAAATACACGATGAAAGGGCCCAGAAACTGCTGTACATAAAACATAGTGATTTTTCAGTTTCAGACATTAAGTCGGAATATATATATATATATTCTTCCGTCGGAATATATATAAAGGTTCGCATCGCAATAAAGACGAACTATAAAACAGATTTCTTTGTGAATGAGTCTTTTAAAAAAATTTAAACAAAAAAATTTAAATTACAAAAATAAGTATATGAAATGGCTGCAAGTAAAATTTTTTCCTGGACTTCAGAAAAATACAATAAGGAAGAAAATATTACGAAAGGAAGAAAATAATTAGGAAGAAAATAATTAGGAAGAAAATATAATAAGTAAGAAAATATTACAACTTGTTAAGACTAATATCGTTAAAGGCTTAGATTGTAATAAAAATCACTTATTAATTCAACACAAAACTAAAATTCAAATCAAGAAATATATCTTATCTGGTCACCTGTGTTCTTCAGAAGTAATAATCGTTATGAAGAGCAGTATGGTTTTAT
Source organism: Araneus ventricosus (assembly GCA_013235015.1). Taxonomy (NCBI): domain Eukaryota; kingdom Metazoa; phylum Arthropoda; class Arachnida; order Araneae; family Araneidae; genus Araneus; species Araneus ventricosus. The sequence goes on along the minus strand of BGPR01000263.1, from coordinate 674,594 downwards.
ACAAAAAAACCCAATAAAATAACATTTTCTTGGAAACAGTAAAATGAACAAGGTCTCAACATTTTGCTTAATTTCTTCGTTTTTGGCTTTATAACTCTTGACTATTCTCGATTTAGAACTTCTAAAAATTTAATAGTTAAATACTCCATGATTCTTCAAATTATGAAACTTCTTTTTTACAGGTGTATGTAAATCTGTAAGTCAGAGGTAAACTATCTTAAGTAACAATTTTAACATTTTACAAGATAGCCAAAAGTAATTCCAGATTGCTGCGTATTGCAACGGACAATCTATTTTTGAGAGTGGTTATCTCTTGTTCTTTTCAACCTACAGCTACCATAGTTTGCCCATCTGAAGATGCGGACGGGATAATGCAAATACAATAAAAACATCAAAATCTGCAAAATTGGACTTAAGATAGTTTACCTCTCAGGTACAGATAGTATGTAGTCATAATCTTGGGTTTTTAATAAACTTATTTTCATACAGGGATATTTAGCATTTTCTTAAAGCTACTCATAGAGTAAGACAAAGTGTTGTTAGATGTTAAATGACATGCGCATTTAGTATTTATAGAATTTTTCATACACGCATTTTTCTCATGCTACTGTCATGTCACGGATGTGGTCCATTGCTTTTGCCTTCAGGATCACCTTGGAAGAAAAGTCTGGATCAGGGTTCTCCCGACCTCTTTTTTTTCAGAGGGGGAGGAGAAATTCGGCAACCAATTATTGTCCAAAAAATTTTGCCGTGTCTACAAAACGAAAATAAATAAATAAAACACAAAGTGATAAAAAACGATACTTAAACGGAATTTCGATTAAAATTGATGCTATTATTGTTTGAAATTTGAAAGAATTTTTTAAATTCCAGAACAATTTTTGCTTTCAGCATCAATGAATCTGAAGGAGTGGGATATATAAAAATTCTCAAGACTCTCAACAGAATCATTAATAGTCTAATTCAACAATCTGAATACTATAGTACTCCAACTCGTTAGGAAGGATGATCAGCGACTTGGAATGGGGTGGCACAGAAAGTTTCTGGGAGTTACGAATTTTCTGCAATCATGCAATTTGGTCAGATTATTCAACAACAGTAAGTAAACGTAACTAAGAAAACAAGTTTGAAGTGACTCTTCATTGGAATTTTTCAAGTAAATGCTGTAAATTAATTTTCTTTCTGCACATCCTCCTTTATGCAGTTTATTTTTCTCAGTGTTAATATATTTGCGGACAATGAATTTTTTTTCGTGTGATAATGAGGGAGGAGGAATTTTTTTTTTTTTTGGTCGAAAAGGGGTCGCGGAATTTTAGCAGAAACCAACTTTGAATTTCAGCCGTGAATATTTATCAGCCGAGATATTTAATCAGATTAGCAGTGGTAAAATATACATTATAACATATTAGATGATGTTTAAAATACCAAAAGTGTAAAATGTAAAGTTAGCCACAGTTCGACGTGGCACTTCACGCATTCAACGACTTCATGACTGTTTATTATATGTTTATATATATACCACCTGGTGTAAACTTAGATTGTGAAAATCACACGATTGTGCTTATCACAGCCCTCAAAGAGTGCAGCTGTCATCATCAGCAGCTGTTGTTACTGCATATATATGAGAGTGAGAGCTTTTTTTCATCATTCTCCAACATCTTCATGGTGGTCAGATTTTTAAGTGGTTCTATTTCCGCAAATGAAATTACGACCGAAAGGAAACAAGGTCAACAAGAGCAAATTAGCTCTTTCAAACTGTTGCTGTCAAATGATCTGTGGCAAGCGATTGAATTAGCCCAATTGTTGACATGGGAGAAGCTACTGGGTTATTCGCATTTACTTTACTTGAAAAACCATTCCCATCTCTTCAAATGTAAGAAGATAAATCTCGAAACCACTCCATCTTCTCGTAAAAATTATCTACTGGAAAACAGGACGGTTTTTAGAGACTTGTGAGAATAAAATACATATATCAATTTAGAGAGGTTTCCCTCCTGGACTTTTTGAGTCATGTTGTGGATTTTTCGGCATGAATTTTAAAAAGAATATTTAAATGCCAATCACAGTTTTACGTTCGAGAAATATTTTTTTGCTGTTGTTTTACTTAACAGTAAATTTAAATACACGTTTTGAACTCAAGAATTTAAAGGACAGATGAAACATTTTCAAATGAAAAAAATTAATAAAAAGTTGCAGAACTAAAGTTAATGCACTCCAAAAAGTAAAATTTAAAGAAAGGTATGGCTTCCAAAATTATGTTATGTAATTGTTAAAGCCGCTCCAATAACAACAACAAAAATTGCTCTTGACTTTTAACTAACTGCAGAAGATATAGCAATTAAAAATATGATTACTTTTCCCTAAGCTTTAAAAATCTAAAAATGTTTAATCTGAAGCCTTTGTAAGCCTAATGTTTGATTTTAGGCCTAAAACCTTTTTCTCAAATTGTTACTATAATATTGTTGTGAGAGTCATTGAAAGGTAAGTATTTTGTTTCGCATAAATCAACACAAATCCTGTGCAAAGTACTTACCTGATCATTAAGTAGAAAATTAAACTGTTTGAATAACCTTCAAATACCCTAATATTATAGTTTGAATAGCTTACTTCAAATGCTAAGCTTGAAAACTAAGCGTTGATGGCATAATAAGTAGTTATATTTGCCCGTAAAACCGAAGCTGCGCAATAACACATCAATGGACACTAATTACAGTTATTGTCAAGGGCAGAGCTCTCTATCGCAAATCACTTTTCAACAGTACTTCAAGGTTCATACACAAAGCTTGCGCTTCTTAAAGAGCTACATCATCTCCAAAATTAAATTTAGAAAGTGTAAAAATAACAAAAAGCAAGAAGTGAAGGCATAATAAGTGTGAAGTCTATCATAACATCTTTACTACATTCAGAATCTTGAATCATATTCATTTTTGTGTTGAAGAGCTAATAGAAAACTCGTTGAATCAACAGCAACCCTTTTCATTCTGACGAAAAAGAGAAATGCCCAACAGGCTAGACACATGTTTTGAAAAGAAGAATAACACAGATAAAGGAAGAAAAATGTATGGGATTTTCCTTTTTAAGAATGAAAATTTTCAAATGAATACACGAGCAAAAAATAGAGTTGCACTGTTGTTAATATTTTACCACGAAGCGAAGTATATCTTCTGCTACTTTTCGGATGAGTTATAGTTCAAATTATTCATTTGAATGTTGCATAAAAGCTTACCATAAAAGTTATTATTGCAAATAAATCAGATTGTCGCAATTCTCTTTTTTTCATTCAAATGATTAAATCCTCGGCACTGAATCATCACTAAAATAAGGTAAATGCGCAGAATTTTATACCCTTTACTTTTTTCTGTTCAATATTTCAAAGTAAGCAACATATCGTAAAACGCCATTTCAAATTATCTAATTAAAAAGTAAGCTAATTTTATAGAGAGATTTATATGATATGAAGATGGAGCTAATCTGTAATAATATTTTAAGACACATTTTTCGCCGTGAATATATCCTCTGCAAATTTCAGTAATTTTATTGTAACATAATACATAATTTAAAATATTTAAAAATCAATTTAATCAAAAATTGTTCTCCTTAAATTATTGCGAGCCAAAAATAATGGAAATCCGATTAACATCTTGTGACGCTTTTATAACAGAATTTCAAATTATGTGCATGAATGACAGAACTTAACAAACTGTGGATAGTTTGAACAGATCCACAAATTAAAATAATCGAATATAGCCTTAAGATTTAATAGTAGGAGTAAAATTCAATTTTTTAGTACGTTTTATATCTCTAGTAACTGACGAAAATCTTTAAAACTTTAAGTCTTGATAGAGATTATATTTAAAAGATTATTTTACGGCAGTTTTCTGAAACATATATTAAATACAACGTGATGAGCTTTGTAGCATAAACTGCAAGTATTTCATTCAGACACAAAAAGCATTTCTGTTTAGGCCTGTATATAAGCATCCTAACAACACCCTGCCCGTTGCAATAACAATGCTACGGGTAAGTAACGTATCAGAAACAGTTCCAGTTCATTAAATATCGCCCAACATTATGAGAATTGGTTGATTTGTTAGATTACCCTCTCATATTTCATTCAGATACAAAAAGCATTTATGTTCAGGCCTGTATATAAGCATCCTAACAACACTCTGCCCGTTGCAATAACAATGCTACGGGCAAGTAACGTATTAGAAACAGTTCCAGTTCATTGAATATCGCCCAACATTATTGAGAATTGGTTGATTTGTTAGATTAAACTCTCATATTTCATTCAGATACAAAAAGCATTTCTCGTCAGGCCTGTATATCAGCATCCTAACAACACTCTGCCCGTTGCAATAACAATGCTACGGGCAAGTAACGTATTAGAAACAGTTCCAGTTCATTAAATATTGTCCAACATTATTGAGAATTGGTTGATTTGTTAGATTACCCTCTCATATTTCATTCAGATACAAAAAGCATTTCTGTTCAGGCCTGTATATAAGCATCCTAACAACACTCTGCCCGTTCCAATAATAATGCTACGGGCAAGTAATGTATCAGAAACAGTTCCAGTTCATTGAATATCGCCCAACATTATTGAGAATTGGTTGATTTGTTAGATTACCCTCTCGTTTTGAAGCTATGCGACAGTTATTGGAGATTTATCTCGCATTCTTCAACCGTGGTCATATGACGAGGTTAGTATCTAAACGAATCGCTACTTGAAAATGATGATCCAAAAAGAAAAATCATCATTCAAAACATTTATCTGGTTCTTCACAATATAATAAGTGCTTTAATCTCTCGCAAGAAATTGCTATATTTTCAAGTCTAAAACGGTTTATTAAATTTTTCATAAAGTATTAGGTTGGATTAGATTTACATACCCTTTTAAAGCTATACGGGGGACCATTTTAGGAAAAACCTGGTAATGTTGAACCAAGACCAGATGTTAAAGACGACAACTGAGCCAGTATATCACTCTCCAAACGTCTACACCGCACCAACGGGAGACAAACAGTAGTACTAGACAAATGTAACTGGACACGACAGACCGCCGCGCCGATGGTATTAAGCCTCAAACCAACTATCTTCTGTTTCCGAAGTCGAGACTCTACCCTCAGACAATGGTGACTCACAAAAGTGATTAAGCAGAAGGAAAAAGTTTTTCCTTTTTCATATTAAATTTACATTAGATTGGAACCAGAAGTTGAAATAACATAAAATATTCGTCAATTTTTATGAACAAAAATCCTACAACAAAGAACCGGTTTTAGATACTTCACTTTACTGATAAACATATCATTTCCTGCTTAATGTAATTATGTGTTTTATGTCTCTGTATATCCTACATTTCTAATTAGGAACACCATGTCCTATATGGTAATGGCATATATCCTGTAACATATCACTGGAAATATTCCTGATTAAGAAAAGAAATTTTTGAAACACTGTCATTCTTTTCACTTTTTTTTAAAAAAATTAAGAATCAGTTGTACAATTTATTTTTATTTCTATTTTCTAATGAGCTGAATAGAATTGTGCATTACATGATTAATACAATGTTTTCTAGAATACCATGCAAATGTTAAGCATACAGATCGCACTGTTCCACAAAGAATGGTATTGCAAGCAATAATATCGCATTTAAATGGCGACTATATGATAATGAAATGCACCGCGAAAGAATGCGTGACCAAAGCGTGACATCGGGGTGTAACGAGAAAAAAACCCTAATCCTCTTAGCATTTTCAAGCTGTCTGTTCTTTTCATTTCGTCATAGTTTCCAAAAGAAAGGAAAATGCCTAAGCTTAGCTGATTCCCAGGTTTCGCCCTTTTTTCATTCAATGTATGAAGAAACAATTTTTGATATCTGATTCTCTATTCAATTGCAGTAAGTAAAGATGCGAAATTCTGCTAACATAAGATGTGTTAAATAAATATTATGACAATAGTAGCTCCTAGAGGATGGTATGTGTGTACTTGGGTTTGTGTGCAGAGCCGTTCAGATTTACAAGCACAGTAATAGCAGAAAATAAGTATTGGAAAAAAGGCACCATGCTAGAGAATCTTACATCTTTGGAAAATGATTTCAAGAAACCAAGTGTATTAAAATAAATACATTAAGAAATCTGCAATCATTGATTGATTCATTTGATTTCGATTGAGCTTTTATAAATGTTCTATATGTGACAACTTTTCTTTTTCAAACCTACAAAAATAAAAGAAGAAAGATGTAATAAAAGATAGAATGCAATACACATGAATGTAAAGTATTACTTTTATGTAAATAATATTTTTAATTTTTATTAAAGATCACAAGCTATTTTTCTCCTCCAAATAATTAATTATAGTCTGTCCTAACTCAATTTTTATATCTTAGTTTTAAAGGGCGAAGTTCTCACTGTCGGTTTAAAATTTCCATTATTATCCCAAAATCAAAATGAGTAATTTTTACATCTGGTCCCTTTTTATCTTCTATCTAGTCAAATACTGTCTCACAAATTTTTTTACAAACAAGTGACACAAACCTGATTTGTAATATTAAGTACAGAATAGAGAGTTACAGGTATTTAGAAACTTTATTATAAAATTAAAGACGGGATTCTTATTTTCTTTTCAGATTGAAGAATTAAATAAAATTGTAGTTCTTTTTAAGGAATCATTTAGGTTAATTGTGTTGTGTGAAGAAGTTCTTGTATACCAACAATAGCCTATTTTTTACTTCTTTCATTGTTAGTAAAATAGAATCCTTATCAATAATTGAACCGAAACTAGAGAAGAGAATGCGGTTTAATGCCGCATTGAACTAGTAGATTATCAGGAGACTATTCATTGTTCATCCATTGTTAAATTCATCTTCATGGAGTCAACCGGGTGTGGTTAAGAGGGAGACTATTTTCACTAACCCATGGGAAGATAGCTCTCACAACACGAAACATTTTCTAGGTCAGTTTCATAAAACAAAAGTAGAATAGGTTATACGGTAAACTTATAATAGAAAGGGCTAAATTGAGACGCTAGACATCATTTCAAACAATTTAAAGTTGTTATTCAAAGTTACTAACAGTAAAACTATCTCAATTATGTGCTTGAATCACTAATTATCATTTGTTAGTTAAATCATTTTAAACAGAACAACAGAAGAAGTGTCTCTTAACCCATAAATGCATATAGTTACCAAAAAAGTTGCTTTTATCATTATTCCATCAAACGTCCATTTGTTTTGTCCCATCCATTTTTTTTCAAAATAGAACTAATAATTCTTTTTTTATTATTTTCTCTAGCTTTAAATAATTAAATTTTAATATAGACTAGACTTTATTCATTATTTTTCCCCGCTATCTACAACATCTAAACTAACAGAAAAGATTTTTAAAAACAAAATATAAAAAATAACGCATCTAAGTTTAAGCCATAAACATGCCTAGGGAACCTTTTAAAATTTTTTAAGTAATGCATACTCGATTATTGGGCTAATTTGCAAGAAAGTACAGTTCTGTAACGGTTGAATTAACTGACCTTGGCAGTTCATTTCGTTTTTCAGATTTAATTTCATTGTGAAAATAAGAATGCGTAAAATAAAAATACTTTATCTGAACTCTCAGCCTGATACAGGCCAAAAGTATAAAAATTTTCCAGTCCAAAACTGAAGTGAAACTGTTTTTATAAGATTTCCTTCCCAAATTGCCTTTTTGTATCTAAAACCTTTAAATCCTTTTCATAGCTACTTAAATACGTGCATCTTATATTTCGCATGAGCCACAAACATCAGTTCCATATTTTACAATTACATTTTACGTAAGCCTCACAAAAAATTATTCTTTAAGAAAATTTAATTTCAGCAAAATATCAACACCTTTCTCTAGAATTGCTTTGATAACAGTAAAACGAAATATAAGGAAAAGGATGAATCATTGATACAGTAGTTTATAAAATCATACCAGGAATAAAAATCCCACTTTATAATTTTCGCTAGGCACGCAATTTATGGCATAAAAAATGCTGATTTTCCTGTTTCGAAAGTATGTTTGACAAGTTTCCCTTTTCTATTCGCTTTTTTCTTAGATTTCTGTAGCACAGCTACTGAACGACATTTATGCTCAATGCAACTCTAAAGCAATGGCCATCTTTTAGAGCACTAAAAATGATAAAGTGCGCATGTGCTGATATGTGAATTACGTAAGTAACCTCAGAGCTATAAAAGTTGGATTAAATTAGGCATACATCAACTTCGAGTTAGCCAGAGTTTTTTTTTAATGTCGTTGTTTGATTACTGTAAGTCTCTCATGTCAGTATGGTCTTTTTAATTTTTTTCTTCCTTGCTTGTAAGTTTGTGGTGATAAAAAAGAGTAACATGCTTTATTGTACATTGATGGTTCTCAGTTTACATAATAAATTCAGTTATCTGTCGCTGCCTTTCTAAGAGCTTACTTAATTTAATTCCTTCTTTTTCTAGTGAGCTTAACTGACGGATTTAGATACAGAAAAATTCCATTTATTTAACTGCCCACTCAACGTATCTCTTACATTTATTTTTAGAAACTTTTCCTGTTGAGCTAAATTGACTGATTACGATACAATAATTTAATTCCTTTTTTCTAGTGAGCTTAACTGACTGATATTTCAAATGCAATTTAAACGTCCTCTCGAAGTATCTCTTATATTTAAATTTAGAAGAAAATTCTGATATGACCAGAATTAATAAAAAAAAATCTGAATATATAGAATTAATAGAACGCAATTACTTTTTTAGAATACTAATGTTTTTAAGATTCAATTCGTATTATTTAATTAACATCTTAATCAAATATGCGCCGGACTGAAGTTTCTTTATTTTTCAAAGTTTATTGCATTTTAAAGAACACAAAATACAAGAAAACTTAGAACTTAGGAACTCTAGAACTAAAGTTTTGAAAGCAGAAAAATGGTAATATCCAGTTTTCTCCAAATTAAAAGAAACTAATTAAAAGAATTATCAAGAATAAGCGAAAGGAATCTCTCTAAGAGATTTTCTATTCTCATTAAATAGAGTTTAAAAGTACTAAAAAGATATTCGCTTGTTTGGTTTCAATTTTTAAGAAAAAGCTTACGGTCAAACATTTTGAACCTTGAGTACACTTACGACTCGAAGGTACTTATTTAAGGTACAGATTTTCAACGCCCTTAGATGAGAGCTACTTTAATTTACTACAGTCAGTGATAGCTCAATCTGATGTGCTACGAGTGACTGCATGTATCCATGTTGAGCTTTATTAAGCAGAATATCGATTGCTGGTATTTAAAACTAAATTCTCTTCAAAGGCATCAGCTATTTTTAAGAACCATATTCAATATTAACTGATCCAAGGTACTAATACACCGTAAAATTTTCTTGCTTTATGCTTTATATAATTTGTGATTCGAATGATGTTTACGTGCATAAAAGCACAAGCCGTTTTTATATCCGTAAATATGATAAATGCAGACTTTGAATTTATGGATCTTTATGCATTTATTTAATTTTTATCGGGGTTTTTTTGTAGTTATAAAGTTTTTGAAGTAAAAAAGGAGTGTGCAGATTACTTTCGAATATTTTGTAGACTTAGAATAATCGATTAAGTTCAAATAAAATCCTCTTGCTAGAAAAGTTTAGGGGCGAAGAATTATGTGAATTCAATATATTATAATAAAAGAATTAAACAGACTCAAATTTATCGAGGTTATGTGCGAAGCTTAAGATAAAAATGATATAAAATCAAAGTTAAACAAACCTGAAAAATAAACTTTAGAATAAAAAATAAATAATGAGATTTACGAAAATATAAAACTACCGTAAATAATAACTTCATATATCAGAAGATAAACTCTGTTCAATTATACTCGCTAAGAAATAATAAATTCACAATTTTCATATGTTTCGGGAAGAAACTTATGATTCAATCATCGATGAATCGATAATCATTTTGAAACATAATAATCATCTAATTCGTCACAGTAAATAATTACTGAACTTTAAAACATTTCCCCTTAATAAGCTAAAAATTCCTTAATAATTAATCGTAACAATAAAGGTTATTACTTAAGGAAGAAGTTGAATTGAACACTAATGATTAGGCTTTATGCCTCAGGCAAATTGATTTCAGCGGTAAGAGCTTCCGTGGGTGTAATTATTTACCAAGGCTAAATAAGTTAATCGTATTATTAGCCAATTTCCTTTCAATCATGCAAGAGTAGTGGACAATTAATAACTTCAAGTATAAAGAGCTATTCACAGTTCTGTTAGCTTAGTTTCAATCTTGGATATCATGAACCTTCCTTTCCTCGAGTATAAAAAGTTTGAAAGCTTTGTTTTGAAATTTTACAACTGAAAATGTTGAATTAAAAAAACTTTGAACATACAAAATATCTTTATTGAATAAAATTTAAAATTATACAGCTTTGTGACTCCCTAATCAAGAAACATGAAGCAAAATATTCTGGAAAAGGAAGAAGAAGTTTAGTATTCTTCAAACTACTATATACTATATAATATACGATATACTATATAGTATATTAAACGTAAGAGAGGAAACTCAAAGATGCATGGTAGCTTCATTCAATTTTAAATAATATTTACAGCTGCAAGATATCCGTTAATTTTCGAAACAGCTTTTGCTTCAGCTTGTAAAATAGTGCATCGCAGAAAATCAGTTTTTCAAAAGCATTCAAAGAAATAAATGGCAAAACACACAGTTTTTACTCAGCAACTCCATTGTTTATTAGTAGGTATGTGAATGATAATTATTCTTGCAATTTCTTTTTTATAATATAACGCCAGTCTTATATTGCCTTCTCTAGAGTTTAGTAATATTTTCGAAATTTGTGTATATTAATAATTTAGGAAATTTACAGAGACATCATTATATAAAATGCAATTACTATGCTATTGCGAGAAATAAATGCATGTAAATATAAGTTTAAAGTTATGGCCGTGATGATAAGTTAGTAACCTATTTAAAGAAGACTATTTAATAATCAGAATGCACTCGTCTCTAACAGCTACTGTGTCATGTAGATTTCACTAAAGGAAAAGCAGGCGCTACAAAAGCAATACGAAACTGCTCACCACAATTTGAACAATCCATTGCCCATGAAAACTCGTTGTTATATTTATAATAACCAACATGTAACGGCATGATTTCAACACGATAATAATCAGATTATACCAAACCCTTTGAATCTCACGAATAAAACATTCAAGGCATAAAAGAAAACATTTTATTCAGAGATGTTCACGTTCCCTTCTCGTTAAATACTGTTTTGTCTGGAAACTAACTATTGGATCAAGAGACGCTAATTCTGGAACGCAATTAGGATTTTCATTGTCTTATTTCAACGAGCCTCGCTTTCAACTTGCCACAGATCGCTGAACCTGAAGCGAAGCGCACAAAAAGCCCCGGTGTACACTGGTTTTAATTTTTCCCAATCCTTCTAGGTAACGGGTATGAAGTAGAATTGCATGACAACTCTAATTTATGAATGTTTAAGATGTAAGTAAGGATGGTAACTTGTTAGAATAATCAAGGAAAGCGATTACGCGGTTTAAAACCCGTGCCAAATTCGTGATGGCTTAAGCAAGGATAGAAGATTTGGTGGAAAGACGGCAGAATGCGTTGTATTTTGATGTTTCTAACCTCAGGGAAAGAAAGCGTGTTTTGAGTCATGCTGATGAATTGTAGCCTTCAGAGATAAACACTGTATAAAGAATAAATCTAAAGTGATTTCTCTCTCTTTTGCATCGTTTTTCCGCATGAATGTCGTTGTAAAAAGAGGTACGTTAACAGAAGTGATGTAGCCGATAGGATATCACGCTTCAGTTCCCAGCTACTCGACAAACATAAAGCAATTTCAAGTGGATTTTGAATCGATGAGGAGTTGCAAAACAGCCGCCTATGCAAAGTCTTACACAATTTATTTTTGAAAAAGAATTGAGCACATCCATTTAATTGTAAGTCACTTCCTACTTTACACGACAAGCCTAAATTGAACTATTTCTTTTTTAGCACTATAAGGGCTAGAACGCAGGGAGATTTATGAAGAAGTGCCTAGCATGCATACTTTCGTTGTTTCTAGCGCGAAACAGCAAAGTAATCTACATATTTAAAAGATTTTTCTGGGGAAATTTGGCCAAACTCCGTACATGTAAGGCATAGGGCGATGCATATAACTATGTGCAGCGCAACAATTTCCTTCATTTAGTATTCACTCTGCGAATTCTATGTGAACCGTTAACAAGATATAAACCTTCTGGTTCATCCGAATCTATCAGATGTGACTGAATCGGACTTAATTAACAAATCAGCTCACTTCACTATCAAATTGAAGTTCAATCTAGTTGAAAAAACTATAGCTAAAAATTTATTTATCACAATCAGGAAAATGACAGTGATAGGTTAGGACTAGAAATGAGTGAACTGTTTGAATGATTATTAAAAAACTAATATTAATTTTTTAAGGATTATTTCTTTTTTCTAATTTCGTATTCACAATAAGTTATATTAAATCATTGATAAGATCATGAGAACAAAATCAAAAGCGAAAAAAGGGAATATCGACATCAATTTCAGAAGGAAAAAACGGAACTTAGATTAATAATTTATTCGACAAATATTTCACTTAACTCATAAAGGTAGGCACAAATAGCATCTATTTTTATCACAAAGAGGAAATAGTAAGAGAAAGTACCTTTCTGTAATAATTTTAAAACGATAAATATCTTTTTAGGAAGCGTTGTATCTCATTTTTAGTTTGCTGCACTTACATTCTCAAATACAAAACAAAAATTATTCATTTAACGTATCTCACTGACTAAATTTCTAATCAAAATTAACCTTCACTCTCGCTTTACCAACAATTTTGATATACAGATAACTCGTAAGTTTAGTTCTAAAGAGATGTAGCAAGTCAAGTATGGCCAAAATTTCATGTACTGACAGCAAAAATGTCACGCTCTACTGACCCTTCGGTTCTTTTGTACCACTGCTAGTGATAACCAGCTTTGAGATAAAATAATTCCCATGGCCAGTCATTTGGGAGCGATAACGCTGTAAAAAGAGTACTTTTTGAGTCAGGAGAATATCCTTCACTTTGAAAGTTCCGAATTTTAGGCTTTACAAATATTCCAAAAATAAAACCTTGTTACACACAATGAACTTAAAATTTAATTCGCCGATATAAAATACTTTTTCTTTAATTTCAATAAATGAATGATTTCCCTACATAAGGTTAACACATCTTCTATTTAATGAAAAACGTAATCTGATTGTTACTTTGAAAGTTTTACTTGAACAAAAACGATTTTGGGACTGAACAAAGTTAATTAATGAAAAATGACCTGTTTGCTATGATAGCATGAGAATGCAATTAAATTTGCTAGTCTGCCAAATAAAGTACAAGAAACATTATGTTTAGTTTTTCTTTGAAAATACTCACACAAATAAATAAATACAAGAATTCAAAATGAATTTAATATAGTTAGTCGAAGCAAAGAAAATGAAGATGTTCACTTTCAGTAGAATCATAAACATAAGAAATCTTAAAAAGTTTTCACATTATCGTTATGTCGAAATTCTGCTATTTAAAATACCTAAAACATAAGTATATATACAAATGCACTGATGGATACAGAAAGAGAGGATGCAAGGTTGGAGGTTACATTTTGTTTTTAACAGCTCACAACTCGAAAATAAAAGTACAGATAGATTTGAATATGCAATGTTGACTAGTTGATTTCTTTAGTTAATATCAATTCTATTATACTAGAAATAAAAAACAAAATTCAAAATTTCTAAATTATAAAAAATATACTTAAATATATACGTATGATTTGAAACAACAAAAAAAGTGTGACTGAATAATGAGAGCATTTTAAAAGATTTCTGAATAAAGATTATGAATTAAGACAACACCACCACCAACACTCTTCAAAAAAAGAAGAGAAAAAAAACGGTTATAGGAATGGACAAATTTCCTCTACACTGAGGTCCAGTAGTGTTTTCAGAACTTGGAACATTCACTAACCATGTCATTTCCAAGCAGTTGCCTTGTTTCTGCTAGATTTTTCTTATCAGTTGTTGATGGTAATGATCCATGTAAAGGCTCTACTACAGATGTTTTATTTTCTCCTGCTTATAATAGCTTAGGGGATTGAGACAATATATATAATATACACAAAGATAGAGGCATAGATCAATTGTACGCGCTATTACTACGACCAAGGCACAGGAAGTTCTGGCGCGCAAACCTCCCAGTAATAAAAGAGCAGCTGCAGTCAAATAAAAAAAAGTAACTTTCGTTTCTACAATTCAACGCCCATGTTTATCATTATTCCACAGAAAATAATCATTATTATCATGATAAAGTAACAAAGAAATACATTCCTCTCGTTTTTGATATTTTAATTAGAATTTCAATACAAAGATGTACTTGCAGAATTCTTGTTCACGCTTATCTTCTCGGTTAGACAAGTTCACAAATTACTGTCATTGGAGTTCTTCCTTACATTTAATCTTATACGCATTCGTATAATAGAAAGATTTCCACGCTCATAACAAATTAAGCGTTGTTTTGTAGATCTTACTTCATTTTCTTCGAAAATTTTCTGTTGTTAGGAGCTGTGATTTATTATAAAGCTTCGTACTTCGGGGAAAAAAAAGAAAAAATTAAGATGGCGTCATGGTTTCAATATCTAGTTCCACAGAATTAAATTAAGACTAAAAATATTGTTGGATTTAATCATTTGTCTGATATCTAAGCGCAGAGCTTCTTCTAATCGAATTTTTCCACAACTGGTATCACGCAAACGAACTCTTTTCTGTGCGCTACCTTGTGTCACGCAATCACGATTTCTTTTAAGGACAAGAACTTCTATGCTACACTGAAGCCAATTTATTATTATTACTTTCTTACCTTTTCTCATCTAAATGAGTATTCTAAAATTTTATTCAAAAATTGGAGACAAATTAGAAGGTTGGATAGCGCAAAATGTGCATTCCTTTGCAGACATACAATATACTTCCTAGCTTAGAAATAAGTAACCTATTTTTTAGCACGCAAAGAACGTTCAAATAAGGCAGAAATAAGATTTAGAAAAGCTCCCGAAAGCATACGATAGTCTCGCATTATACTGACCTTGACAGGACAGCTTTTTAATCAAAGCCATAAGAGACCCTTTCTTTAACTTAAATGTTATTTACTGATAGAAGGAAAGAAAGGGGTACGGACAAAGGCTGGTTTTTTTACCGGTTGTTATACATTACGAATATCAGTGTCGTTCAAGGGGGGTGAGGGATGGGTACATTTTCCAGAGGCGCCGTCGTTTTGGGGGGCTGCCAGATGAGACGCACAGTACATTAAGTTTCAAAATCAGGGGGTGGGTGGGTGGCTAAACACTACCATTGTCTCCTGCGTTGCATAATCTGGTTTTGCCCCTGTTTACTGCATTAGTAAGCTATGACTCATTTTTGCCATTATATGTTTACGGGGAAATTTCCATTGATATAAAGGATATTAGTTAATCGACTCAAGACAGCAGGAATCTAAATGGTTCTTATTTAGAAAAGTACCTAACAGACGAAGATATAATTGGCGTACCATATATAACACTTATCCTTATGCCGTAAATCCCACAAATATAACCAATCAATGGTGAAGAAAATATTCTCTTTTCAGGTTATGCGACCTAAATAAAGAACAGAAAGTCAGTAATTCGAATCCTGATCATAGATGAAGCTTAAGATGACGTCCGAAAATCTTCCGACGATTAAAAAATAATGAGTAATATCATGTAGCGCAATAATAATGATGTGAAATATGTAATCACCCTGTCCACCCAAAGAAAAAGACTCTCAAAAGAGGTGTTACGTAGTAAGCTCCTCGCCTCGACAAACGAAATAAACTTTTATGTTGAGTCTAGTTTAGCTATAATTACGTCCCGTTTTGAAGCAACGCGAGGGCTGCTTTGGGACGGACCTCGTCATTTTGAACCTCGGTCAGATGACGAGAACGACACCTGAGATGGCGCCCCCTCTCCAAACTTCCACACTACACCAGCGGGAGGACATTTGGCCTCGACGGATTTAGCGTGCACCAGTCCCACTTATATTGCTAAATTTTTTTTCACTTAAAATGAAAAAGAGTTGAAAGGAAACGAATATATATTGCCCGCCCCGTCCCATATCAATACAATCAGTTTCTTACAATTAGTTACAAAACTTATTTTTTTTACAGCTGATAATTTTATGAAGTGAATAATTCTTAACATTTCCAATACTGACCTTCCTTTCCCTGAGATTTCATCGCTATCCGAAGAGATATCCTGAGAGAGAAATCAAATTTCAGCATCTTGACATTTCGCTTTGAAAAGCCCGATGTTTTTAAATTTTATAGAAATCTGAGAGAGTTATTTCAGTCACTATAATATTAAAAGCATATTATTCATTATAGGCTAAAAATTTATCATTATAGTACTACTTTATTTCAAAATTAGAAAATATAAAAATTGGTAAATTAGCTTAATGTAAAAATTTGGAGATCAAATGTCTGAGTTCCATGTTCAAATAACCTGTCTGAATTTCGTGATTATACGATATATCAGCAAAAATCCACTTTGTGGGGCTTTTTTCTATCGTTTCCATATTTTTTTATGATTTGACAGGATAACACATTACACGATAAAATTAAATAATACGAATACGGAATAGACTGAAATCAATTGGAAAATAATTGTATTCCGCTTTTATTTACATTGTAATTTCATTTTTTAAAAAAAACATAATTTTCAATAAAATATAGACAAATATTCATGTAAATGACTCAAAATTCAGACTGCTTTGCTTTAGAAATGAATTAAAAATAAATAAGCATCACAATTTAATGTGACTTTCATTATTTCTGATCAAAATGTTGCTTTTTGATATACATGATTCATCCTATTGATTGTAATGTCACTTTTGAGAAATGAAAATTATGAGCTAAAAGGATTAGAGTTGAAACACTTATCAATAATGAATTGGAAATGATCGTTTTTAAAAATAACATTCTTATTATAGTTTCATTTTGCTTACTTATTTATTTTATTCATCATTCATTTATTTATTTTTAGTTTACTTATTCATTATATTACATCAATATTATTTTTTGGAGTATGCAAGAAAATATCCGCTGAAGTTTATGGGGTGTTAATCAAGTTAAAGGCTACAAATATGTCAGTACTACTTTTAACCTATGAAATAAATATGACATGTTTTATAACTCAAATAATTTATCTACAATATTATATAATAACTCTGCTAGTAAGGTATATATAGTCATATTTTGCATGTTAAAGACATGCAACTTGGACGGTACTATTAGACGCGAAAACACTTACTGCGGCTACTGTGCGTAAACGACAGCTTTTATTGCTCGTAGCAGGTTTGTAAAAATGAATGAGTGTCTGAAACATTGTCTCCCTTCATATCAGAGGAAAAGGCTCGTCCTTGAACTTGGTTTCATTCATTCCAAGGATCCATCTGTTCTTACATTTTAGAGCAAGAAAAGATATCAAAGTAATTATGGAAGCCTTTCAAAATATCTAAATTATTTGACAGTGCACGTAATGAGTTAGAAATATTATAAAAGAAAAGACTGAAAGAGCGGTAATCAATTGAAGGAAAGGATAAACAGCAGACAAATGTGGCCCTCGCGTTTGTTGTTAGATGAAATTAAAAAAAAGATTTCACAACAAATTCCGTATGGCAAGTTTAGTGACGGCATGAATAGAATACTTGATTTGATCTACTATTTTTCATTTCATTTGTTACCATTGTTAATTGTTTGATAATTATCTTCATTCCTTTTTTCCTAGGCTAAGGTGCCTCTATAGAAATAGCATACCTAATGTGACCATAAGTCCCGTTTTTTGGTAGCCTGTCCCGCTGTCTCCAAGCACAGCTTCAGGATGCCCATATATCCCGTTTTCAGAAAGAGAGCAAACCACGATAAAAATTTCTAACAAGAAGAGGCCAAGAATCAAAAAATTCCTATGGTAATGTCTAGCAGCTAGGCGATGAGGGAGCATGCGCTATACGTGTCACACATATGTAAGTTGGTCAGAAGCCCGCTATCTCGCACTTAGTTCTAACTACATTACACTGCATGAAGTGACACAATGAAACACTTGGAAGATTTAAGCGAAAGTAGTTGGATGGAATTGTTCAAACACTTTCACTCCAATAATTTAAATCATACGAACTTTCGTATAATTATTGAATATATTCTTTGTCTGCCCGGCACTAATGCACCCTTGGAAACGGTCTTATGAATAAGTTATAGTCGCAATTTATGAAGCAACGTTAATTACCAAAGTTAATTATAAGAAATTGTACCAAGAATTTCATCCTTTTTTTAAATCTACACCAAATATACCGAAACAAAATGTGTTCTTCAGAAAAATGCTAGATCACATAAATTATTTATTTTCACGTGTTTTTTCATTAATAAATAAAACCTAAAGAAATATGTGCTTTCTTGAATTCACATAATATTACCTAAAAATTTTTAAAATGTATCGCTTCGAGGAAAAAAAAAATAAACGATCAGTTTAAGCATAAATGATAGATAAATATCTAAATATGCAACTATTTTTAAAAGACAGAAATATCTCACGAAATCAATATATTTAAATAATTTTACTTTTTTTTAACTGTCAAATCAAGAATCTTACTAGTTTTCGGGAAAGTCCACTTTCTTTTTTGCTGCAATAGTCAAAGTAATAGCTTATCCGTAAAATCTTACAATTTTTTGGAACTTTGGGACCTTGTCTTAAAAATCCATACTAAAGCATGGAATTTGATGAACAATTGAGTTGGTTAGAATGAATATAATTTCTTAGTTTCACACGAGGGCTATTTTCATGATTACAGAAAAATGCTTCTGAAATAATTTTAGACCTCTTATTACTTTCAGAGAACCAGTAAAACGATTCAATACATCCATGCAGAAGATTGACACAATGAAAAAATTCACTATGAAGCGAGATTCAGATTTCACGAGCATACTATACTACATTTTATCTTATCAGAATGCAAACGACACCATAATACATTTTCTTTTGGAGAATACGTACATGAATGCATGTTTTTGCATCTGAATATAAATAATACCAGAATCTAATATTCCCCCTTTTAAATTATGATCTCAAACACTTAAACCAATTGAGAATAGTTAAATGTAAATAGTCGCACTAAATTTCATAAAAAGGACATTTAAAATATCTGAAAGTAGGTCTTAAGAGCGGTATAGGCGGAAACTGCCTCGAATGCTGTGCAACTAAGTATGTAAGTTTAAATGTTTCGGGTTATTCAGTGTCATTTGAAAGGCACGTGACTAGGCATCTGAAAGCGAAAGGAAGCAATTGTGCCTCCGGCTGCAAAGCTAGAAATGACAGAGAAAATGAATAAAAAATATCACCGTGATGAATGCTATGAATTTGTTGATCTAGTCAAGCGTGGTTACCGATGCTTCAACATCTTGGTTCCCAACTAGAAAAATATTCGTGCGTATCAGTTATTTATGCATCTACTCACATGTATGGAATGTTTCAGTGGGAAACGAGGCGAGAAAAACGCATCTCCAATTGCTATCAGTTGTTCCCTATCAATGAGAGACCGTTTTGAAGGATCAAATATCGAACTAAAAAGGAAACTACCAAAGATAAGTCATTTGGTCAATGTATATATAGAAGGAAATAAAAATGGTTAACGGAGAATGTTACTTTGATTTTCAAACCAGAAAAGGAATGCGGCATCATGGAAAATGAAGAATGCGATGAGAAATCAAAACAACGAAAAGTAAATAGACGATACGATCTGAAAAGTCCATAAAATCCAACCTTTTAGTATTTGGGACACAATTTTCCATTTCACTTTTACTGTGTTCTCCTTCCTGTGATTTTTGTTTTATTTCGCACAGCTTCCAACGATTTTTGAAGTTTTACAGAAGAGAAATGGACGATACGATAGATAAGCTTTTCTCAAACTTTTAGCATTTGAGACCCAACTGTCAATATCAATGGAAATAATATTTTTGTTGAATTTTGCACCACTTCCAATGATTTTTTTGAATTTTAAATGCTTAATATTAAAATACTTTTTGTGCAATGTATATGCATTTATCCATTTTGTAAGATCAAATTATACTTTGGTACAGACAGAACATAACATTTTTTTATCCTTTAAAAAAATTTTAGCAAGTGATGCCTTTCAATGATATTTTGTTATTTCGTAAAGCGCCCAATGACTTTCGGAGTTTTAAAGATGAGAAATAAACAATATACGACATATCAGCCATTCCCAAACTTTCAGCATTTAGGACCCAAACTTCCGAATCAGTTTAAATGGAAACTACCCTTCAAAGATTTTCGAATAATTAGTTTCTTTCTTTTCCGAATTTTTTCATCTTTCCTTCTCTTTTTGTTATTCTGCTCTCCCCAAGGGTGAGAATCCGTGCGATAGATCAATAATTTGATCACAGAATCAGGAACCTAGCAACGGAAGGGCAAGGGGGAGTGTAGATGCCCGAGGCATCACTCTTGGCAGGGAGGGAGGCCGTGAAAACAAAACATTAGCGCGTTTCTTTCACTTTTTAAAACCAAATATGACGAGGGGTCGAAAAAAATTATGCCCCAGCCGCCATTTACCCTTAATACGCCACTGCTCGGAATCTGTGTAGTATTTGCAAGGAAGAATCCTCAAGCTATTCTTTCAGCATTATATGGAAAAGAAAGCCATCGGAATACCAGATCATACTTTGTTAGAAGATCAAACGGCTGACAAGAAACTGGATATATAGAAGATATGTCATTTGATCGGAGTGTTCCTTTCGCACAAAGGTTTGGATAAAAAATGGGAACGGATATGGGATTAAGCGCTTATGTGATCAGAATCCTTGAAAGGAACAGAAATGAGGAAGAATAGCTAAATGTTTTGATACATCCGAACGCTTGTGAGGAGAATATTGTTTGTGGATTAATTACAAAATTCGGGAGAAGAAAAGAAAGTAGTATTCCTTACGATACAAATATTCTGTTATGCTATCCAAAATACAGCGGAAGGAAACAACGAAGAAAAGGATAAAGGACATACTTTTGGTAATAATTGAGGCTAAAAAATCATTGTAAGGGTGCAATTAATATTCACTGCATAATGCTATAGGTACAGTTAGTGTGTGCCAGACATTTGTCTTATGTACAAACGAGGCTAAGTGTGACTGTTTCCTTTTTATATTTAAGAATATTTGCTTGTTCAAGCATTCAGATGACCAAATTTATGATTCAGTGATATGATTCAGAACAGAAATAAACCTATGAAAAATGTATACGGAAATTTCATATGCTTATGGAAACAAACGCTAAAATCAGTAGAGTGATTTCGTATACAACAAGACAAATAATTCTCTAAATTTTATTCTGTCATATTTATTACTTTCTGGTTGGTGTATTTATTATAAGTTGCTAATAAAGAAATGGAAAAGAACAATTCATCGTTCTTCGGCCACAGCGTCACAAACGCAAATATACACAAAACAACGCCAAATCTCTTTGTTTTGCAATGAGTTTTTAAGAGGGAAGCTTAATTACCTCTGTTCTTCGGAAAGAAAAACTTATAGTAAGTCCCAGAAAAAAAAAATGCTTCGAAAAAGAGACCTAACTCGCGATTTCATATAAACTACAAAAATCAAGTAGCTTAAAACATTAATCTAAGAATTGCGTTAATGTATGTAAAATTCAAGAATTTTTTAAAATTTCAAATAACTTCGCTCTCTGTGCTATAACGATCACAGAGGTTTTAATTACTATAAAGTATTTTTTATAGTGTTGTTTATTTCAAAACTCTCAGTTCAGCGCTTTTTAGACTTTAATTCGTGATTAAATTTGTAAACAGAATACATGAACATATTTTTATCGTAATTTATTCTTCCAGTAGATAAATTAAGCTGTAATAAACTGATTTTTAAAAATTAACGGAAATAACTAAAAATATTTTTTAAAAGTACATTTGGTCTTACTGTCATTACTATCTACTTTGCATTGCGCTATGAATATTTTTATGTTCAATTCATGCAATGAAACATTTCTTAAAGTAATGTAAAAATATAAGAAGCAAAATAAGCTGCCTCCGCCAGGAAGTAATACAGAATCCCCAAAAAGAAGCACGTGCTCTTATTTTTAATACATCTCAAATAAATTTTTGCATCGAAAAGAATTAGCAGAATCAGCAAACTAGCTTTAGGGGTTACATCTTAGTTAGGGGTTAGTTACAACTTA